>PVKP010036370.1:0-22524 GCA_004027715.1 Plecturocebus donacophilus | reverse complement strand
AAAAAAAAAAAAAACCCAAAGCTAGCAGAAGATAAGAAATAACTAAGATCAGAGCAGAACTGAAGGAGATAAGAGACACAAAAAAAACCCTTCAAAAATCAATAAATCCAAGAGCTGTTTTTTTGAAAAGATCAACAAAATAGATTGCTAGCCAGATTAATAAAAAAGAAAAGGGAGAAGAATCAAATAGATGCAATAAAAAACGATAAAGGGGATATCACCACAGATTCCACAGAAATACAAACTACCATCGGAGATTACTAAAAAAAAACTCTATGCACAAAAACCAGTAAACCTGGAAGAAATGGATAAATTCCTGTACACTTGCATCCTCCCAAGCCTAAACCAGGAAGAACCTGAAACCTTGAATAGACCAATAACAAGGGCTGAAGTTGAGGCAGCAATTAATAGCCTACCAACCAAAAAAAGTCCAGGTCCAGACAGGTTCATGGCTGCATTCTACCAGACATACAAAGAGGAGCTGGTACCATTCATTCTAAAACTATTCCGAACAATCCAAAAAAGAGAGAATCCTTCCCAAATTTTTATGAGACCAACATCATCCTGATAACAAAACCCGGCAGAGACTCAACAAAAAAAAAGAAAACTTCAGGCCAATATCCATAATGAACATAGATGCAAAAATCTTCAATAAAATACTGGCAAACTGATTGCAACAGCACATCAAAAGGCTTATCCATCACAACCAAGTAGGCTTCATTCCAGAGATACAAGACTGGTTCAACATACACAAGTCTATAAACGTAATCCACCACATAAACAGAATCAAAGACAAAAACCACATGATTATCTTAATAGCTGCAGAGAAGGCCTTTGACAAAATTCAACAGCCATTTATGCTAAAAACTTTCAATAAACTAGGTATTGAAGGAACAAATCTAAAAACAATAAAAGCTATTTACGACAAACCAACAACCAATATCATACTGAATGGGCAAAAACTGAAAGCATTCCCTTTGAAATCCAGCACTAGATGAGGATTTGTCTCACCACTCCTATTTAATATAGTATTGGAAGTTCTAGCCAGAACAATTAGGCAAGAAGAAAAAATAAAGGGTATTCAATTAGGAAAAGAGGAAGTCAAATTTTCTCTATTTGCAGACGACATGACTGCATATTTAGAAGACCCTATCATCTCAGCCCCAAACCTTCTTAAACTGATAAGCAACTTCAGCAAAGTCTCAGGATACGACATCAATGTGCAGAAATCACAAGGATTTCTATACAACAATAACAGACTAACAGCCAAATCATGACCAAACTCCCATTCGTAATTGCTACAAAGAGAATAAAATACCTAGGAATACAACTAACAAAGGATGTAATGGACCTCTTCAAGGAGAACTACAAACCACTGCTCAATGAAATAAGAGAGGACACAAACAGATGGAGAAACATTCCATGCTCATGGTTAGGAAGAATCAATATTGTGAAAATGGCCATACTGCCCAAAGTAATTTATAGGTTCAACGCTATCCCCATCAAGCTACCAATGACCTTCTTCACAGAACTCGAAAAAATCACCTTAAACTTCCTATGAAACCAAAAGAGAGCCCGCATAGCCAAGTCAATTCTAAGCAAAAAGAACAAAGCTGGAAGCATCACACTACCGGACTTCAAACTATACTACAAGGCTACAGTAATCAAAACAGCATGGTACTGGTACCAAAACAGAGATATAGACCAATGGAACAGAACAGAGGCCCTAAAGGCAACACCACATATCTACAACCAATTGATCTTTGACAAACTCGACAAAAACAAGCAATAGGGAAAGGATTCCCTGTTTAATAAATGGTGTTGGGGAAACTGGTTAGCCATGTGCAGAAAGCAGAAACTGGACCCCTTCCTGACACCTTACACTAAAATTAACTCCAGATGGATTAAAGACTTAAACATAAGACCTAACACCATAAAAACCCTAGAAGAAAACCTAGGCAAAACCATTCAGGACATAGGCGTAGGCAAGGACTTCATGACCAAAACACCAACAGCATTGGCAACAAAAGCCAAAATAGACAAATGGGACCTAATTAAACTCCAGAGCTTCTGTACAGCAAAAGAAACAATCATTAGAGTGAATCGGCAACCAAAAGAATGGGAAAAAATTTTTGCAATCTATCCATCTGACAAAGGGCTGATATCCAGAACCTACAAAGAACTAAAACAGATTTACAAGAAAAAAAAACAAACCCATCAAAAAGTGGGGGAGGGATATGAACACTTTTCAAAAGAAGACATATTTGAGGCCAACAAACATATGAAAAAATGCTCATCATCACTGATTATTAGAGAAATGCAAATCAAAATCACATTGAGATACCACCTCACGGCAGTTAGAATGGTGATCATTAAAAAATCTGGAGACAACAGATGCTGGAGAGGATGTGGAGAAATAGGAACACTTTTACACTTTTGATGGGAATGTAAATTAGTTCAACCATTGTGGAAGACAGTGTGGCGCTTCCTCAAGGACCTAGAAATAGAAATTCTATTTGACCCAGCAATCCCATTACTGGGATACCCAGGGAATTATAAATCATTCTGTTGTAGACACATGCACACGTATGTTCATAGTGGCACTGTTTACAATAGCAAAGACCGGGAACCAACCCAAATGCCCATTGACAATAGACTGGGCAAGGAAAATGTGGCACATATACACCATGGAATACTATGCACCCATAAAACATGATGAGTTTGTGTCCTTTGCAGGGTCATGGATGAATCTGGAAACTGTAATTCTCAGCAAACTGACACAAGAACTGAAAATCAGACACCACATGTTCTGTCTCATAGGTGGGTGATGAACAATGAGAACACATGGACACAGGGAGGGGAGTATCACACAATTGGGTCTGTTGAGGGGGGCAAGGGAGGGACATCAAGGAGGTGAGGAGGTCGGGGAGGGATAACATGGGGAGAAACGCCAGATGTAGGTGATGGGGGGATGGAGGCAGCAAACCACATTGCCATGTTTGTACCTATTCAACAATCCTACATGATCTGCACACGTACCCCAGAACCTAAAGTAAAATAAAAAAAAGAGGCATGCACTCTTAGTGGCCTATTAGAGAGAAACATAGGAACAAGAAAGGGTCCATTTCTTCTTTCTATAAAGTGAACAATAGCACTAGCAGAGGATTCAGTGGCATTGACACTCACCTCAGTGATGAGTGGGAAGCAGGGAGTCATGTGGCCAGACAGCATGAAGTATGTGGACACCACCTGATCCAATGGGAAGCTGCCTCTGCCCTTCTGCAGATTGTTGCCCGGTGGGAACGCAGCTCAGAGTTACCGCAGCTCTCAAATTTTTTAGGAGCCATAAATCTGGGTTATTATGTGAAGTGTATTCCTTTCCCCGCAACGTTGTCTGAGCTAATTGTGCTAACAAACAAAACATACTATGTGAGCTGGGTCCCACTTATGGATGGCTGTGAATGGCTGTTTCTCTGCAACCTCCCCACCTCCCACATCAGTCCTCAGTGAAGAGAGAAGCTCCAGGGGCACTTCCAGAGAAGGAGATGGATACAACTAAATTTAAAGCCAAGTGGAAATGAAAGTGGACAAGTTTACACAGAAAGCATGTTGGGAAAATAATGAGTTCTCACTGATGAGTGCTACCCAAGCGCCCTCCCAGGGATTCAGAGGAGCAAGGCTTCTTTGCCCTCTAACTGGCACTGCCTTGACACAAACAGCAGCCCAGCTTCTAGAAATAAGAAAAGAGGTAGCTACTTAAGGCATTTCCTGGAGCTGCAGACTATTTGAGATTACTCTAACCATGTCTGTCCCCTTCACGGTTTCACAGATTCACCAGGTATATGATGCTCTTTCTGGCTGAGTTCTATGTGCAGAGCTGATGCAGGAGGACAGCTTATTCTCCGGCCTTTCTCAGAAACACGTGTCTGCATAGGTAATGCAGCTCTCTCTTTAGGTGGGAGGGAGGGCCTGGGTCAGCATACCTGTGTCTGAGCTCAACGTACACTACATTTATCCCAACAAACTCAGCATTACCCTCTGCCAACACTGTTTGGGGTCATCTTTCTGATTTAGATTAGCCTGTTTATACAAAAATTAAAAATATTGTACTAATTGAGCCATTCTCTTCTGCTCTCTTTCCTTCTCTTCCTTGAGTTTTCTAGTAGTGGCTTTATCACAGGAACTCTTAATTTTTCTGAACTCTTTCTTCAAGGGTGCAGGGAATTTAAAACATACTTTACTTCATCTGTGTGTATTTTTAAAACCATATACTGTAATGTAAGTAATAGAAGTTAAAGATAATTGCAAACTATTCTTGATTTTACTAGTGTTTTATTAACAAATCTGCCTTAATCCAGGATTAAAATTGAGTGAGATTAGAGGATTTTTCTCATCTGCAGCTTGGAGCAAGAGATTCTATGTAATAAACGTGCCTCTTTGCTTGACATAAAGCCATCCTATTGTATTTCTGGCAGTGCTGAGTGAGACCAACTCTCAACCTGCCACGCAATGCACATGTACATTGATAGGCAAGGGGTGCCCAGCACAATTAAAGGACTGAGCCTCCCTGTTCCCCTCAAGGTGTCAGGATGAAGGCCTCATTCTCTTTGCTTCTGTGCTTTAAGTGTCCTTTCCATAACGTGGGAACTTTCTTCTGACTCTAGCATTTCATTTCAACATTATATCACAGGGCAAGTTATTTCAGGAAAACAGGCAGTGGCTGGAGTATAAAGCACCTTCTGCCTGGTGCTGCTGGTTTGTTCCACTGATTAGAGCATCATTGACAAGGGGAAGGTCATAGGGCCTCCATTTTTATGGGGACCAGTCCACAGTTTCCTTCTGCTCCATGGTCTGTGGCTGTACCTGTAGTCCAGACCAGCTGATGCTGTAAAAATGTCACCATCCAAAGGATGACAGAAACTCAGAGGGTCTCTTCTGTGGGCAGTGGGCAGCAGGGTCATATCCATCCACAAAATATGTTACTTTATGAATAGAAAGTCACCATGAGAGGGAAAACGCCATGTCAATCGGCAATGACTAAAGACAAAGCAGGGCTAGGTCATCCCACAAGCCAGTGACTATGCACCTGGTCATTTTCCTGGCCTCAACCTCAATCTGAACCCTCCTGGGAAGATGCATCCTCATGTTTATTTCAAGCACACACAGAACTTCCCCTGTCACTTTTTATTCTATGTTTCCTGTTGTAATGTCAATAATTATTGATGAATGAATGATGTGTATGCATTACATGTGCATAGGTGTATGCAACGTTTATGTTTATGTGTACCTGAACTCATTCTTTCACTCCCACTTTCACCACAAAACCTATTCATCCAAGCCTAAGTCTTATGTCCAGGAATGAGTATACCATCTAGTAGTTTACCCAAGTAGACACACCCAGTGTTACTTTCTCCACTCCTTTCTGTCCTCTGTCTTCAGTATATGATTCATCTCAAAATGCTGTCAAATTTACCATCAAAATGTCTTTCAACTGCCCCCTCCCTTCCATTCTTCCTCCCACTGTTTCAGTTCAGACCACAGCTATCTCTCTCCTAGATAGCGCCAATGGCTTCCAGTTGCACTCTGCTTCTGAAACACCTGCCTACCACCTCTTACCCATTCTCACTATTACACCCTCATTGATCCACTGAACACAAACCTGACCTTTCTACTCCATTGCTCAAAAGTCTTCCCTGGCTTCCACTCCTCTGATAAGATATTCTAAGCTCCTCAGCATAAAACATAAAAACTATCAAGATCTGGCCCTGGCTTCCACACTGGCCTCAGCTCCTGCCTCCCATTATGAAGCGTTCCACTTTCAGCCACATCATCTACTCGCCATTCTTGGAACATACTGAGATCTCTCAAGCCTCCAGACACTTAAATGTGTTAGGTTCCCTGCTAGAATCCCTTTTTCCATCTTATCCACATAGGAGCTTTCTAATCCTACTTGGAGACCTGTCTCCAAGTGTCGACTTTGCATCCCACTCAGGAAAAGCCAGCCAAACCTCCCTCTGGGAGGTGGAGGCACTGGTCATAGCACTTGCCTGTCTGTCTCACTTGCTCAACTGAAGGACCAGAACTCATTCAGCTTTGTATTTCCAAGGACCACCAGCACACAGGGAGGTCTCATTCATTGAGGCTGCCATTAGGTGTTCAGTGTCTACCATGTGCTAGCAGTAGCAAGTAAAAAGAAAATTGGTTGCCATTACAGTATTAAGTCATGAATACATTCTTATATCTGTGTGTTGTCTGTGTAGTGAGCAAGAGTTAAACTATAAAAAAAAAGAGAGAAGTATCAAGAAGCAAGAAAAAAATAGTTTCCATTCCCCAACCACCAGATTTTCTACTTGTAATTTAGTGGATGAAATACTTAATAAAGAGGATTCTTTTTTCACTTTTAATGAGGTGACTCAGCATATAGATTAGTAATAGTAATGATGATAATAACAACTAACATTTTTGGAGTGCTTGCTATGTTCTAAGCCCCATTCTGAGAACTTTACATGTATCAGCTCATTTTTTTTTCACACAACAGTCTTAGAAAACAGGTATTATTATTATTATCCTCACTTTAGAAAAAAAGAAACTGAGACATTTAAATGTTAAGCAATTTGATCACAGTCCTACAGTTAGTAACCATTGGAGCTGGTGTGTACCTAAGCAATGTCTTAGTTTTCTTACTGCAGATAGATGTCCTTTAACACATTCAATATTGAGAAGATGTGGATTACGATGGATCTAAGTCCATGTAACAAGGAGCTACCTGAATTTTAAAATAATGTGAAGGAAAAGTGGTAAGTATATATAGAACTCTAGGGATGGAAAACAAATCAGTGGTTGTTTGGGGGAGAGGGAAAGGCTGATTATAAAGAGCCATACAAGGGCATGTCAGCTCTGTAAGGTCATGGAGTGGTGGAGGCATTTGTCAAAACTCACAGAACCGTACACAATACAGTATGAACGTTACTGTATGCTAATTTTAAAAACACTAAAGCAGAAAGTGAAGGGGTCCCAGGGTGGAATGCAGACTAAGACAAATGAATCTAACTGTATTTGAGTATGACATAACTTTACTGAAAAGAGGAGAGTAAAAAGGAGCTGACCTAAGTAGCTTTGGAAAGTGGTGTGTGAGCTGGACACTAAGGCCAGAGACAAAGGAATTATGTGCAAACACTACTATTCTAGTTCATAAATTTATTTCTCAGTGGCATATGGGTTGGCAGTCCTGAAACTTAGTGTATGCTGGATTGAACAAAATAAATACATTGTAGATAATAGGAGCCAATTTTCTCACTATCATAGAAAGGAATTACAAATAAGTAAGGGTAGAAGATTACAATATATCCTGTGGATAGGAGTCAGTGATGGACTCTGGACCATCTCTCCTGTGGGTAAGAGCCAGAGATGTAAGTGGAAACTCCTGGCTGTTGTAATAGTGAGACAGGTATCAATTTGTGTATATACATGGATTATTTCCTAGCTTTGTTCACTGAGTAGAACAAAAAGCAGTGATACCCTACTAGCAACAGGCACACCACTGCCCAGATTTTGATTTCTAAATATTCTCTTTCTCTTTTTTTTTTTTTTTGGAGACACAGTCTCACTCTACTCACTCTGTCACCCAAGCTGGAGTACAGTGGGATGATTACAGCTCACTGCAGCCTTGTCCTCCTGGGCTCAAGCAATTGTCCCACCTCAGCCTTCACAGTAGCCAGGACTAAAGGTGCCCACCTCCAGGTCCAGCTAATTGTCTTTTTTTTTTTCTTTTAGAGATGGAGTCTCCCTCTATTGTCTAAGCTAGTCAATCTTGGGCTCCAGTAATCCTCCTTTCTCGGCCTCCCAAAGTCCTGGGATTATGGGCATAAGCCACCACACCCAGCCTTTAAATACCACTCTTTAATGAAAGGAACCAGGGCTCTTTGAAGAAATGGCTGATTCTATGACTGAGAGAGGGAAACTTCACGATGAGCCTGGACCATCTCATCAAGTCAGAAACCAAGAAAGCAATCAAAGGAAGAAAAAAAATTCAAAGTACAGGGTCAAGTCAAAAGGACCAAGAAGCCAGTTAAAAAGAGCCTCCAATGGCCAAAGAGTGAACAATTTGAGTTACAAAATTAATTACAATAATATTGAATTATAACCCCCATAATAAAATAAATATCTATGATTCTACATTGATCTAAACAAACAAATAAATGAGAGACTAAGGGATAAATTTTCCTTATGGAAGAATTCCAAGTAAGACATGTAGAAAGTCCCATCTCCAGGAGGGAGAATTTCCCTCTTGTAGAGTACAAGGCTAGAGCTAATGACCTGTGTCCAAATCACAGATTATGGAAATGGAAAAATAATAACTTTACAGTGGAGAAATCTGTAAGAAAGCAGACACTACCTTAACCGAGTGATCAGCTTTAGCATGTCACATACCCCTGCTATGATGCAATGAGACGGGCACCTTATCTCTGTGATATACTTTTCCAAAAACTGCAACCCCAGTCTAATCATAATAAAACATAAGATAGACCCCAACTGAGACATTCTGCAGAATATCTGACTAGTATTCTTCAAAGCTGTTAAGGTCATAACAAACAACAAAACACTGAGAAACTTACCACAGATCAGAGAAAACTAAAGAAACCCACCAACAAAATCCATGTTATATCCTGGATTGCATCTTAAAACAGACAAAAGAACATTAGTAGAAAAATTGGTGAAATCTGAATAAAGTCTTTAGTCAGTAGTATTGTACCAATGCTAATTTCTTAATTTTGACAAATTTACTGTGATTATGTAAGATGTTCATTTTAAGGGAAGTTGAGTGAATGGTATATTCGGAACTCTGTACTATCTTTGCAACTCTTTATCAATCTAAAGTTATTCCAAAATGAGAAGTTAAAAAAAAAAAACCTATTTCTAACTGTTATTTCTGCAGATATGTACATATATTGTTTTTATTTTTAAAGCATATAAAAATATTACCTACTCAAGAAATAAAATAAAAAAATAAATAGGTACTGCATTCATGACAATAAGCTTCTAAAAGTGGCAGAGTTATAAATGTGCTGTCTTTCTTATTCTTTATTTTAATGCATTGTTTTTAATTTCTATAATAATTCAGATTTAATCCAAGAAAATGTCAAATTGGGTTTTGAACAAATGTTGAGGAAGTTTATCTATTTCTCTTCTCTGGTCTTGAGGATTGAATGCCAATTTGGGCTAGATTCCAAAATAATAGAACTGAATCCTCTCTAATTGAAAATCATTTGCAATACCTGAATTAGGCCCTTCCCCTGGGTTTAACTAAGCCTACGTGCTTATTCTTGGGCAGAGAAAAGAATAGAGACAGCAATTAATGCCCCAAGTAAACTCGCCACACAGAAACTTTCAGAGAAGATGCCTGTTTCCATTGTGAAAGGTTGGTTGGAGAACTAATTTGGATATCTACTTCCTTCCAGATTTGTTTCGTGCCCATTTCGGCTGAAATATACAAATCACTGATGGCAGATAGAGATGTGAGCTGCTCTTCTATAATAGGTAATTCTAGGTCTACAATCAGGTGTTTTGTGGTTGTCACTTAAGCAGTCCCTGACAAACACCACTGCCGATGGAGCCTGACACAAATATATGAGGTGCCTTCTGCCCATCTCCCGTGCCAAAGCATCAAGCGAAACACATGGTCTGCAACAGGGCAGCATTAAGCAAATTAATGTTTAGGAATTTTGGAAATAACATTTTGTTTAAAAAGCAAGGAGCTTATTTTTCAGTTATGTTTATAGAGAAAAACTGTGGCAATCAAACGTGAGGGTGGCTCTCAGCCACCATAAACAGATTCCACAGGCCTCAGTTCAACCCTGCAGCCATGTCTTCTCTATTCTTCACTTAGGGGATGAGATCCTGAGTCTGAGTACCATTCTTCCTTGCAAATTCTTGGTCGTGGCATGGGCAGAAAACATGCATCCCTTAGGAAGAATATCCTCGAGCCAGGTCTTACCTGTGTGGATGACCCAGTGAAGGCTGAGGGGACCAACTCTGAGGGGAAGAAAGATCCAAACCATGGACACTTTTCTCTGGTTTCCTGGGGGGAAAAGAGGACACTAGGCTGACGGTAGCCTCCTGAGTGGTCTCCCTGCTCATACCATCGCCCTCTATAATTTCTTCTCAGAACAGCCAAATGGTCTTTATAAAAGTGTAAATTAACTCATGCCACTCCTTTGTTAAAAAAAATCACCAATTACATTCACAGTCCTTATCACAGCCTCTAAGGCTTCCATAAGCTGGCTCCTCTCTGCTCTCAGCAGCAGCCACCTTCATTACACTTCAGCCTGCTGGCCTTCTAACATGTGAAGTCCATTCCCACCTCAGGACCTTTGCACATGCCATTTCTTCTTCCTGAAATGTTCATCTAGATGTTTTTGTATCTCTTTTTTTTTTTCGTTGTAATTATTAGCTCAAATGCCATGTCTCAGAGAGGTCTTTCTTGAATACTTTATCCAAAAAAGTTTCCTCTACCCATTGCCTCCATCACTCTCTGCTCATCCTTTAATTTTCCATAGCACTTAATTCAGCTTAAAATTGTACTCTATATTTATTCCCAGGTTCATTAACTACCTGCCCCATTAGTATGAAGACATTTTACAGCATCCACATTGCCTGGAATAGTGTCATAGCCATCATCAAAGCTATTCACAAACAATCCAGCTCACATCCTTCCAGATGCATTTAGTTATCTCATTTGCTTTAGCCAATGAAATGTAAGTAGCAGTGACACACATCATTTCTAAATGGAGCCCTTAAGAGATAGTGTGTGATTCATTATGTTCCCTTCCCCTGGCTGCATGTTCTCGTCCCTCCATCTCAGGGAAGCACATGTCAAGGTGGAACTTGAGCAAAAGCCCTCTGACACCTCATATTGAAAATATATCACAGAAAAATAAATGTTTGCTATTTTATACCCCCAAGCTTTGGAGAAGAGGTGTTGTTTGTTACTTTGGTATAATCTAACCTATCCTAACATAGTGACTAAGTGAATAAATGATGAATGAACATACTAAATAGCCAGATGATCTCAGCACATCTCTCAATCAAAAGCAACCAGAGACCAACTCAGATTTGCTTACAGCCAATAGCATAAGACCAGAGCTAAACCCAGAATGGAGACTGTAAGGTAAAGTAAAGGTCTTGCTGGCTGTGTTACAGGTCCAGCCTTGCTCCAAAGCCAGGGGTCACACAGAGGATGCTTCTTCTCAGTAAGTAAGTAATTTGCTTGGAAAAATATTATAGATTTCTCAAGAAAGCTGTGGTATAGTGGAATCTCTCATGCAGGAGCCTTGGCGGGGCAATGTGGGAAAGGAAGTCAGGAACTTCTCTGGTCCCTCTCATTAATTACCCTCCTTTTAATGAGTCTAAAAGCATAGTCTTGTCCATCTGCTGGGCTTGGGCTCACAACTCTACTACTTTAAGATCAAGGTGGGCATCGACCTTGAAGCTATGTGACCTTAGACATTTTCTCAATCAATCTGAGCTTCAGTTTTCTTCTATAAAATATGACCAATAATGCCCTCCATCTCACAAGGCAGCGAGAATTAATTAACAAAGGTCATTTATGGCACTTAAGTTGATGTCTGCCACAAAGTACATGCTCAGTAAATGCCAGCTACTAATATGAGTATTTTCCCAAACTTTAGAAGTCTCTCAGGTATGATCTACAGGACAAGTCTCAGAAAGGAGAAGCCATTCTCTCAGAATATACCATAGTGAAACAAATGAAGGCATATTCTCCTAAAACAATCAAAATGGCTAAAATAATTTGAATTCAAGTGAAAGCACAGAAGACACAGAGAGAAAGCCAAGCCATAGACATGCTACATGATTCAGCATGCCATTAAGGGACATTCACATTGTTCGTATCTGTTGCTTTTAGCGTTATCATATTTTTGCACAGACCTTTTAATATCAAAAATTAAATGACTACTCTAGAAGGTTATAGGACTTCTTGCCCTCCCTCTCCCTGGTTACATTTCCTTCTGAGACATTTAAAAAATTTTCAGCCAAAAAAAAAAATGCTGTAAAAGGCTAGGTTGAATTATATGATACATTGAATTATATGAAATTAAAATGAAATTTTAAATTATGCAGTTCAGGATGACATAGAATGAGTGATAATAAATAAAGGTTAAAAGGATGATGGCAGATCCTTTTTCATGGTTTGTATTTTCTTCCCTTTCTGTTGTTTATAAAAGCTTCAGAAGATTAAAAATAATATTTCTTTCCCTATTGATTTTTTCTTTTCCCATTTGGCCAACATTAATTTATTTCCTGTGTTTCTAATGGAGCTGATATTAATATAGCTTTATTTATTTTATTCCATGGACATTGCCATAACTGATGATAGCCCAAGCCTGAGGACAGCAGCCAGACAGCTCCTGAGGTGACAGAGCATTTCTGCGGTCAACAGAGCAGGATTCTGTTTCCACCAGCCTCTTCCCATTGTCTGCATGGAGAGACCTTGAGAGATGTCTATGCCACCCAAAATTCAAGGGGCTTCTAGGTCACTGCACTAGCCTGTGAAGGCTGTTCCAGATCCAGTCTTATGAGGGCCCTAGTCATTTGGTGTCCTCTACTTGGAATTCCCTCTTCCCCTCCCTTCCTTTAGGTCCTAGCTCAGATCCTGTCTTTTGAGATGAAGATTGCCATGATCTCTTTTTCATGTGGGACACAAACCTCCCAGCAAAATAAGTCACTAATGTATTCAACACATCTTTGATAAGCCAGACCCTGGGCCACACGCTGGAGATTCAACAGTGAGTAAGACATAGTTCCTGCTTCTGAGACTATCTGGTCCAGTTGTAGAGACACACAATGATGGTGCTGCAGTGCATGCTCCCCTGTGGGAGAACAGAGGAAAAGCCCAATCTGCCAGGGTACCTCTCCTAGGTGGGGGTCAGGGAAGCCTTCAAGAAGATGGCATCTGAGCTGAATCTCTAGATTTGTTGCCTTCTTAGGAAACAAAGGAGTAAAACTAGGAAGTTAGGAAACAGGGTTACAAGGACTTTCTCAAATTAGCACATCAAGCTGGCCATGCCAGGACTGAAACAGAGGTTCCCAGATATGGTTGTGCAGCCTCCTTCCACTTCATCCCTAGCTTTCTTATGTTGCAGACATTACCTGTTAGTTAAAACATGGTTCTGGGTTTATTAGTTATGCTGTTTGATAATTTGCATATAATTGTGTTTTTTTTTTTTGAGACAGAGTCTCATTCTGTTGCCAGGCTGGAATGCAGTGGCGCTGTCTCGACTCACTGCAACCTCTGGCTCCCTAGTTCAAGTGATTCTCCTGCCTCAGCCTCCTGAGTAGCTGGGAGTACAGGCATGTGCCACCACGCCCAGCTAATTTTTGTATTGTTTTTAGTAGAGACTGAGTTTCACTGTGTTGATCAGGATGGTCTTGATCTCTTGACCTCGTGATTCACCCACCTCGGACTCCCAAAGTGCTGGGATTACAGATGTGAGCCACCACGCCCAGCCAATATGCATATAATTTAACAGAATCTTCTGGAGTCAATGCTAAAGCTCAGAGGAACTACCCTAGTGGGGATTTCCAGCATGTGGGAGACAAAATTTAAGGGTAATTCTCACATTTGATGTGGCTGTCATCTACTTGCACAGTGCCCTCAGCTCACCATCATTAGGGCACTGGGGCTCTCCAGATAGCCTAAGACTCTATCTGTTCACACAGACATGAGAAGAATCCCACTCCTCACCCCATAGCATCAGCTCTCTCCACAGGGATGGAGTTGGCTGGGGGCTGATTCTCCATCTCTAAGGAAGAATTCCTGCTTTTTTTTTTTTCTTGCTTTCCTCTCTTACCATTCCTTTTCTTGTAGAACCTTCTGCCAAAATCTGAGGGCAAACTGTCTCCTCAATGGGCCTCTCTGGCTGGGCTCAGTGGCTGATGCTTGTAATCCCAGCACTTTGGAAGGCCAAGGCAGGTGGATCATTTGAAGTCAGGAGTTTGAGACCAGCTGGACCAACATGGTGAAACTCTGTCTCTACTCAAATACAAAAATTACCTGGGCATGGTGGCAGGCACCTGTAATCCCAGCTGCTTGGGAGGCTGAGGCAGGAGAATCACTTGAACCCAGGAGGTGGAGGTTACGATCAGCCAACATTGTGCCAATGTACGCCAGCCCGGATGACAGAGTGAGACTGCATCTCACAAAAAAAGACAAAAAAAAGGGCTTCCCCACCAGCTCACCACGACCTCATCTCTCATCAAAGACATTTGTATCAGTTAAGGAAATGTTGGCTCCTTTAACAATCAAAGCAAAAAGAATAATGGCTCCCAGCACCTTAGGGAGCTGAGATGGGAGAATTGCTTGAAGCCAGGAGTTCAAGACCAGACTGGTCAATATAGCAAGATCCCATCTCAGTTATAATTTTTTTAAAAAAGAAGTTTCTTTCTTATTCAAGATAAATGCAAAATGGCTGAATCTGATTGGCAAATGGGTTTTCTCTCAAAGCAATGATTTATGTATCCAGGCTCCTTCTATCGTGGTTCTGCTATTGTCAGACGTGGCTTTTGTGATCACCATGTTTACCTGCATTAGGTTAATAGGAGAAAGAGCACTGAAAATCATGCACAGGAGGATAAAGTAGCCTAGCCTGGATATGGTACACATCACTCCCACTCTCATTTCAATTCTAGAACTTAGTCACACGGCCATGTCTAACTGTTTATATTCTAGTTGTGTGTCCAAGAAAATGAGAAAACAGTTATGTTGAACAACTAGCTGGTCTCAGCCAAAACATATAGCCTTAGAGTACAAGGGGAACTCAGTAAAAAATGCGTATTATTCTCTGAGTACAACTGTGGGTACAGGGGCTGGCATAATCTATTTTCTCCCTAAAAAGAATGGATGGGTTCATACAACAAATAAATCATGAAGTTGAGTATGCCTGATGCCAAAGTCACTAGGCTATGTCATGTCAATAAGACAATTTAGAAAAAAAAAAATCCCTACTCTCAAGGAACTTAGAGTTGAGAAGCAATTAGATGCTCACTGAAGCAGAGTTTACTACTTATTTCTAACTTGAAAAAAAATCATTTTCACTTTTTCACCAGTGTTAAGACTCTTTGCACAGTCTGGGTATTAGTTCTTATCCAACATCTTAGTAGTTGATGTTGGTGCTTCTCACCAAATATTTCTGGCTCTCTCCACTTTCAGACACATCATAGAATTATACTTTCCTGACCCCTTTAGGTTAGTTGTGGCCTTGTGACTTCCTTGAGTAATAAAATGTAGATGAAAGTAACATGTCGCACTTTTAGAAGGAAAATTAAAGAACCTGGCACATTTGTGAACACCCTTTTGATATGGTTTGGCTGTGTCCCTACCCAAATCTCATCTTGAATTCTAGTTCCCATAATCACCACATGTTATGGAAGTAAACCCTATTTGCTGAACACTTCTCCTTCGTGCTGTCATGAGAAGAAGGATGTGTTTGCTTCCCCTTCCACCATGATTGTAAGGTTCTTGAGGCCTTCCCAGGCATGTAGAACTGTGAGTCAATTAAACCTCTTTTCTTTATAAATTACCCAGTCTTGGGTATGTCTTTATTAGCAGTGTGAGAACAGACCGTTTTATACCTCTTTTCCTCTGTGACTACCAGCAGCATTCAGGATGGTAGATACTCCAACAGCTTGGTTCCATGAGTAAGGGGGCATGGTGCAGAGTTACCAGCCAACCTGCGATGGACCTGTGATATGAGCAGGCAAAAGACACTTATTAAGAACTACTAAGCCTTTGCTGTTTGTGTTACTGCAGTATAACCTAGCTCATTCTAACACATTCCTCCCTGAATAATATAACACATAAAATTTTTAATGTATAATTA
Source organism: Plecturocebus donacophilus (assembly GCA_004027715.1). Taxonomy (NCBI): domain Eukaryota; kingdom Metazoa; phylum Chordata; class Mammalia; order Primates; family Pitheciidae; genus Plecturocebus; species Plecturocebus donacophilus. The sequence continues at coordinate 6,628 of PVKP010036370.1, read as the reverse complement.
ATTATTTAGTGGAAATAAATTAAAATAGAGTGCTTTAAGGCAAACGAATTATAGTCATGTGCCAGGTAATGACATTTCAGTCAACTTCATATACAAAGGGTTTTAAAAATACATGACAATGCATATTATGAAAAAACTATGCATGGATCAACTTTTTGTACCCAAATAAACTTGTACTTATTTGTTATAATAACCCAGTGTAATTACAAGAGTCCATATGAAATAAAGCAGGAGACAGGTGAGTTAAAGAAGGAGAGATGACCAGGTGTGGTGGCTCACACCTGTAATCCCAGCACTTTGGGAGGCTGAGGTGGGTGGATCACCTGCGATTGGGAATTTGAGACCAGCCTGACTGATATGGGGAAACCCCATCTCTACTAAAAATACAAAATTAGCCGGGCATGGTGGTGCATGACTGTAATCTCAGCTACTCAGGAAGCTGAGGTAGGAGAATCGCTTGAACTCAAGAGATGGAGGTTGTGATGAACCGAGATCACACCATTGCACTCCAGCCTGGGCAACAAGAGTGAAACTCCATCAGAAGAAAAACAGTAAGAGGAAGAAGAAGAAGAAGAAGAAGGAAGAGGAGGAGGAGGAAGAGGAGGAGGAGAAGGAGAAGGAATGACAACAGATGCAGATATTGAAAAAAAGGAGAGGTACAGAGAGAAGGTGATTGGGAGATGCTATGCTGCAGGCTTTGAAGGTGGCGGAAGGGGCCAGGAGCCTAGAAACTGGAAAAGGTAAGGGAACGAATTCTTCCCTTTAGTCTCCAGAAGAAACACAACTCTGTTGACACATTAATTTTTAGCTCAGCAAAACTGATTTTGGACTTCTGACTCCAGATCTATACGATAATACATTTTGTTGTTTTAAACCACTTAGTTTGTGGCAATTTGTTAAAGCAGCAATAGAAAACTAATATATATGATATGTATTATTTGTGACTGGCTTCTTTTGCTTAACATTATATCTGTGAGACTCATCTGTGTTGTATATATCAATAGATTTCATAGTTGTGAACGTATCACAATTTACTTATCTGCTATATGGATCATAGACATAGGCTGCTTTCAGTCACTAATCATTATGAATAAGGCTGTTATAAACATTCTTGTACATTTTTTTCATGGTTAAAAAAATAAATGAGGCCAGGCATGATGGCTCATGCCTGTAATCCCAGCACTTTTGGGGGCCAAGGCGAGAAGATCACTTGAGACCAGGAGTTTGAGATCAGCCAGGGCAACATAGTGGGACTCTGTCTCTACAAAAAACAAATTTAAAAAAAATCTAGGCAGGGTGGTATGCACCTGTAGTTGCAGCTACTCAGAAAGCTGAGGCAGGAGACCACTTGAGCTCCTTGGGAAATTGGCAGTGAGCCACTGAAGATAACAGTTATTGTGCCACTGCATTCCAGCCTAAGTGAGAAAGCAAGACCCTATCTCAAAAAAAAGAGACTAATTTTGTTGGTTATATATGTCCAGAAGTGAAATTGATGGGTTATAGAGTATGTAGTATGAAGACAAGGTATGCAGTATTTGATGGTAGATAAACACTGTGGAGTTTTCCAAAATGATTTTTATCAATTTACGCTACCTCTAGCAATGTATGAGTTACAATTGCCCTACATCCTCATTGACCTTGGGTTTTGTCATTATTTCTATTTCATCCATCCTCACGGGGTATAGTCAAATTTGATAAGTTTTGTATATGCATACATTCATGAAACTATCAAGATAATGAAGATATCCATCACTCTCAAAAGTTTTCTTGTTCCTTTCCAATCCCTTACTCTACTCCTTCCTGTGCACAATCCACCCTGTTCCCAGGTAATCACCGATTTTTCTTTCCATCACTATAGATTAGTATACATTTTCCAGAATTTTCAATAAATGGAATAAGATGTACATAGTCTTTTCTTTCTAGTTTTTCATTGATATTTATTATGTTGAAATTTATCTATGTTATAGTATATTTCAGTAGTTGATTTGTTTTTATAGGTCAATAATATTCCATTAATTGGATGTACCATAATTTTTTTATCCATTCAACTACTGATGGATATCTAGGTTATTTCCAATTTGGTGCTATTATAAAGAGAGCTGCAAAGTCGTGCATACTCTTGAATATATGGCTTCACTCTTGGGTAAATACCTAGGAGTGGAATAACTATATAATATGGTAGGTGAATGTTTGGCTTTTGAAGAAACTGTTTGTTTTCCAGATTGGTTGTGCCATTTTATGTTCCCATCAGCAGTTTATGGAGGTTCTAATTGCTCACATTTTTGCCAATACTTGGAATGGGCAGTCTTTTTAATTTCAGCCATTTTAATAAGTGTGAAATGATATCACCTTCTGGTTTTAATCTGAATTTCCCTAATGACACATGATGCTGTGAATCTTTCCATGTGCTCATTTGCTATCCATATAAATTCCATGGCAAAATGCCTATTCCAATATTTAGCGCATCAATTATGTTTTTATATGTTTTGAGAGTTCTTAATATTCTGATAAATTCCTTTATTGGATATATGTATTAAAAGCATTTCTTTCTAGTCTGTGGCTTGTATGGTCATTTTCTTAACAGTATCTTTCAAAGGTATGGCTATTTTAATTTTGATGACATTCAGTTTATCCATTTGTATGGTATCATGTATTTGTTTAATCTGAAGTCAAAAAAGGTTTTTTCTATGTTTTCTCCTAGAAATGTTATAGACTCAGGCTTTAAATTTAAATATATTGTCCATTTTGAATTAATTTTTGAATTATTGTGAGATGTGCTTTGAAGTTTATTTATTTGCATATTGTAAACAATTGTTTCAGCACCATTTGTTGAGGAGACAAAATCTTTTCTCTATTTCATTTTCCTCACAACTTTGTCCAAAATCCATATATGGTTAGTGATGACTTTTAAAGTTTAAAAATTTAGAAAAAAAATTTAAAAACCCAAATACATCCACATATGTGTGAATCTATTTCTAGATCCTCTATTGTGTTTCATCATTCTATTTGCCTATCCTGTTATCAATATCACACTGTCTTAACTAATGTAGTTTTATAATATGCCTCAAACTGAGGTATTGTTTCTCCTCTGACTGTGTTCTTATTTTTAAAAGTTGATTTGGTTATTCTACATCCTTAGCATTTCCAAGAAAATATCAGATTTGATTTGTCTATTTCTACCAAAAAAAAAAAGCCTGCTGGGATTTTGACTTGGATTGCATTGAATCTGTAGATCAACTTGAAGAAAAGTGACATCTTAGCATTATCAAGTCTTCCAACCCATAAATTCAGTGTATCCTCCCATTTGTTTAAGGTTTTAGTTAATAAAAGCCTTTATGGAGTTTTTTTTTATTAATTTCTTTGAAGAATGGTTTTTAATTTCCAGAGAATAGGCTTTGAACATCTTTTGTCAGATTTATTCCTAAATAACCCCTATTTGTTCAGGCTATTGTAAAAGGTGTTTTTATTTCAATTTCTCATTGTTTATTGCTAATATATGGAATACAATTGATTTTTATATATTGATCTCATATTATGCAATCTTGCTTGATTCATTCAGTTTTAGCAGCTTTTTTGTAGATTCAGATTTTCTACATAGATGATAATATCATCTGTGAATAAAAAATAGCTTTATTTCTTTCTCATCTAGATGGCTTTAATTTCTTTTTCTTGCCTTATTGTGACCCTTCAATGAAGTGTTGAATGAAAGTGGTGGGAGTGGACATTCTTGTCTTTTCCTTAACCTTAGATGGCATAGGGGTTCAGGGGGAAATAATCATTCTGTATTTAACAATAAAAAATAATATTAGCTGTAGGTTTCTGGTAGAAGCCTTTTTATCAATTTGAAGATGTTTCCTTCTATTCCTACTTTGCTGGAAATTTTTATTGTGAATTATTTTAAATACTATCAGGTGCTTTTCATGTCTGTTGAGATAATCACATGATTTTCAAATGTTAAACAACCTTACATTTCTGATGTATGTATGATTGGTCATAATATATTATGATTGATCATAATCATATTGGTCATATTATATTATGATTAGTCATAATATATTATGCCTTTTTGTATAGTATTGAATTCAAATTGCTAATATTTTGTTTAGAACTTTTACCCTCTGTCGAGTTCATGTGGTATATTTTTCAATAATTTTCTATCCTTGTAATGTCCTTTTCATATCTGAGGGGGCAGAATAAGGCTGGTCTTGCAAAATGAATTGGAAAGTATTTTCTTCTTTTCGGTTTTCTGGAAAGGTTTATGTAGAATAGGTATTATATGTTTGGCATATGGTATAATTACCTGAGTCTGAAATTTTCTTTTAGGAGAAGTTTAAACTATAAAATCAATTTAGTCAATAGATATACTTATTTATGTTCTCTATTTTTTCTTTTTTTAATTAAAAAAATTAATAACCAGGGGAAAGTGTGACACAGTCCCCCACTACCACAAATTATGCAGTCGAGTCTCCCACATTTGTGGAAATTGCAGGGGTCAGCACATCCGGAGAGCAATGGATAAGACTCACCCTGGGAAAACCACTTCATGATCATGGTATCTCCCATGCCAGGTAAGTGTTGTCTATTTTTTTTTTGAACTTTGGCAGTTTGCATCTTTCAAAGAATTTTTCCACTTCACCTAAATTGTTGAATTTATTGGCAAAGTTTTTCACAATATTCCTTTATTATCCTTTTCAATATTCATAGAATCTATAATAATATTTTCTCTATCATTCCAAGTATTTTAAAATTTGTTTCTCTTTTCCTCTTGATAAGTCTGGATAGCTACTTTTTTTTCATTGTACTCTTTTTCTTTTATTGCATTTTAAGTTTTGGGGTACATGTGAAGAACATGCAAGATTGTTGCATAGGTACACACATGGCAGTGGGATTTGCTACCTTCCTCCCCATCACCTATATCTGGCATTTCTCCCCATGCAATCTCTCCCCAACTCCCCACCCCCTGCTGTCCCTCCCCTATTTCCCCCCAGCAGACCCCAGTGTGTGATGCCTCCCTCCCTCTGTCCATGTGTTGTGTTCTCATCGTTCAACACCTGCCTATGAGTGAGAAGACGTGGTATTTGATTTTCTGTTCTTGTGTCAGTTTGCTGAGAATGATGGTTTCCAGGTTCATCCATGTCCCTACAAAGGACACGAACTCATCATTGTTTAATGGCTGCATAGTATTCCATGGTGTATATGTGCCACATTTTCCCTGTCCATACTATCACTGATGGGCATTTGGGTTGGTTCCAAGTCTTTGCTATTGTAAACAGTGCTGCAATGAACATTCCTGTGCATGTGTCCTTAGAGTAGAATGATTTGTAATCCTCTGGATATATACCTAGCAATGGGATTGCTGGGTCAAATGGAATTTCTATGTCTAGGTCCTTGAGGAAGAGCCACATTGTCTTCCACAATGATTGAACTAATTTACACTCCCATCAACAATGTAAAAGTGTTCCTATTTCCCCACATCCTCTCCAGTATCTGTTGTCTCCAGATTTTTTAATGATCGCCATTCTAATTGGCATGAGATGGTATCTCAATGTAATTTTGATTTGCATATTTCTAATGACCAGTGATAATGAGCATTGTTTCATATGTTTATTGGCCTCATATATGTCTTCTTTTGTAAAGTGTCTTTTGATATCCTTCACCTACTTCTGAATGGGCTTTTTTCTTATAAATCTGTTTTAGTTCCTTGTAGATTCTGGATATTAGCCCTTTGTCAGATGGGTAGATTGCAAAAATTTTTCCCATTCTCTTGGTTACTGATTCACTCTAATGACTGTTTCTTTTGCTGTGCAGAAGCTGTGGAGTTTGATTAGGTCCAATTTGTCTATTTTGGCTTTTGTTGCCAATGCTGTTGGTGTTTTGGTCATGAAGTCCTTGTCTATGCCTATGTCCTAAATGGTTTTACCTACGTTTTCTTCTAGGGTTTTTATGGTGTTAGGTCTTTTATTTAAGTCTTTAATCCATCTGGAGTTAATTTTAGTGTAAGGTGTCAGGAAGGGGTCCAGTTTCTGCTTTCTGCACATGGCTAGCCAGTTTTCCCAACACCATTTATTAAACAGGGAATCCTTTCCCTATTGCTTTTGTCGAGTTTGTCAAAGATCAATTGGTTGTAGATATGTGGCGTTGCCTCCTGGGCTTCTGTTCTGTTCCATTGGTCTATATCTCTGTTTTGGTATCAGTACCATGCTGTTTTGATTACTGTAGCCTTGTAGTATAGTTTGAAGTCCGGTAGTGTGATGCCTCCAGCTTTGTTCTTTTTGCTTAGAATTGACTTGGCTATGTGGGCTCTCTTTTGGTTACATATGAAGTTTAAGGTGGATTTTTCCAGCTTTGTGAAGAAGGTCATTGGTAGCTTGATGGGGATAGCATTTAATCTGTAAACTACTTTGGGCAGTATGGCCATTTTCACTATAGTGATTCTTCCTAACTATGAGCATGGAATGTTTCTCCATCTGTTTGTGTCCTCTCCTATTTCATTGAGCAGTCGTTTGTAGTACTCCTTGAAGAGATCCTTTACGTTCTTTGTTAGTTGTATTCCTAGGTATTTTATTCTCTTTGTAGCAATTGTGAATTTCAGTTTGCTCTTGATTTGGCTCTCTTTAAGTCTGTTATT
>PVKP010036369.1:0-22522 GCA_004027715.1 Plecturocebus donacophilus | reverse complement strand
ACCCTCAGCCTCCCCTACCCTCAGCCTCCCCTGCCCTCAGCCTCTCTCTTGTGCCGTTCTATGGGATCTGGCCATGTTGGTTCAGAAGTTCTTTTTGTTTTAAATTCTGCTACCTTGTCCTAATGTCAGTTTTCTGTAGGAGGAATTTAGGTCATGCAGGCAATTTTACTTCTTCATCAGGGCTCTTACTATTTTCATCTTCATAGACTTAGATTTTATGAAGATGTCTTCATCTGGGCAATAAAGATACTCTTTTTAATAATAATAATAAACATACTCCTAAAATTTTTAAATTCTTTTTTCCTCAAAGGATCTCTAGAATTTTTCATCACAGATGGTACACTTTTGATTTTTCTCTTGTAATAATAAAAAAAAACTAGCTCATTTTTTCTTGCTGTTTAAATTGATACCGCTGTGTATGACTAAAATTTTCCCTATTTTTTCATTTCCCCAAACTCCCCAGATATGGCAATCTAACAAGGATTTGTATGAAATGCCTTTTAAGAAGAATTCAAAGTTAAAAGATGAAAAAAAAAAAAAAGCATTAGAAGTTGATGTTTGATTCTCTTAGCTCCAAAAGCAGAGAGCTGCAAAATTAACACCTGGCCCTAGGGAGTAACCTCACTGATATTTTAAAATTCAATTTCATCTTTTCCAGGAAGTGCGATTCCTCGCCTGTCAACTCTTATGCCCTGAGGAGATACTTTGGGGGTGCAGGTGAAGGGGAAAGGACCAGAAGGAATTTGTTAGATGGGAGGAGGTCGTGGTTCCCCACTGGAAATGGCTTCCAACTCACAGACAATGCTGCCGCCTACTGACAAAACACGAGGCTTGCAGACTTTGTGGATTTCTCCACTTTCTAGCTTCCACGGTGGAGAACAAATATTTAGTTTTGCATTAACCATATTTTATTTTACTACCCTATATTGAACCCTAAAATCATTTTCATAAACTTGGAGTAAAGGAAAACACAAGGTCAGACTCCTAGCTATTAATACCTCCAGTACTGGTTTGGATATGCTTCATAGCTGCTTTATAATGGGGAAGGTAAATTGTGTGTAAGAGGCTTTTGTTGTTGTTTGGAGGGTTGGGGAGGCTGAGGAACAGTCCAGGAGACAATAACAGTTTTCCAACCCTACCTTTCAATAATGTGTAGTGCTTGACTTTTACCTCTTAACCCACGTAAGCACATTTTTATTTCTAAAGTAAGCAGTTGTAGGCAACTGTATTCTCAGCACTTTGGGAGGCCAAGGTGGGAGGACCACTGAAGCCCAGGAGTTAGAGACCAGGCCACACAGCATAGCGAGACCCTGTCTCTACAAAAAAAAAAAAAAAAAAAATAGTTGGGCGTGGTGGCACATGCCTGTGGTCCCAGCTACTTGGGAGGCTGAGATGGGAGGATTGCTTGAGCTCAGGAAGTCAAGGCTGTGGTGAGTTATCATCACACCACTGCACTTCAGCCTAGGGGACAGAGCGAGACCCCAACTCTAAAAATAAAGCAGTGATGAAGCTGTTTGTTGCTAAATCCTGTGTCTTACGTTAATGAGTTTCTGCAGTTCCTCTTGTGATTCCATTGAAAATTAGACTCTTCTGTGTGGGGAAGAGAGAGACCAGCTGCCTTCCTGTGGATCATGCTGTTCTGATTGTTGACATCTGACCCTGAGGACAATGGCAGGGCATCTGTCTCAAGTGCACAGGCGTCAGCTAAGGCTGCAAGAGCCAATCCTCTATCTACTCCAGGCTCTGGAAACTTGAAGACCTTCTCTGCTTCCTACAACAGTCAGCTGTCAGTGGATAAGGTTCAGGGGGCCACAGAACTTAGCCATCCTGTTTTTACAGATTCCTGAAAACTGACTAAATTCTGTGCATTTCAAATAAATTAGGAGAGGCAGAAATTGTCGCTTTCATCTTGTCATTTTCATGTTATCTAAGACACACCTAATAGCCATCTTTTTTGTTGTTGTTGTTCACAGCCATGGATTTTTGTGCAATTAAGGTTTAAATTATTGAAAGTAGAAATAGTTGTCTTCCATCTAAGAACATTAAGCATTTATTTGAGGTGCTTAACTGTTAGCCTCAGTGATTTTTCTAGATATTCTGAGAAATAGCAGGACTAAATTTTTTGACTCCTCCCTGTTTAGTGACCACTTCTCAGAAAGCCTTGCCTTGTTCTGGAAAAAGGTAGCAGTTGTGTACATAAATAATGCCAGTTTGGGGTCAAGATTTCCTAAGGAGAAATATTATGAACGTCGGTAGTAAATATTTCCTCATACCCTTTTTAGATGAGAAAATCAATGTTTTCCAAGCCATATGAAGTAATTCCACATTAACATTTATGAAAAATTAATCTGGTCTCAAAGACCTGTTTTCCCACAGTCCAGCTCCAGTGTCTTGGATCCATGATGGAAGAAGTACATGTTGACACACCGCTGTGTGGTAGGTCTGATCCTTCTGGAGTGTGGATTACATAAATGAGGGAGTCATAAACATAAGAAGGTGCCTAATATTAACAACTTAGAACCTTTTCCTCTTTCTGGACAAGTGGGATTTGTAACTAAAACATCTGTGAGGTCAAGCCTTTTTACCCTTGAATGAAGAGAAAATAGCTAGAGTTTTTGCAACTCGATTCTATTTTATAGAAGGCTTGTGCGGCAGATAGTGATAGTCTGTGAAATACGTGTTAAGTTCTTAGCTTTGAAGCTAGCATAAGCATGTACCAGCATTAGTACTCCGCGTTACTACGTGTGATAAGGCAGTGTTTTGGAAACTGGCTTAAATCCTCTGAGAGCAACAGGCAACAGATTTGACACGGTACCTTATGGACCATTTAACAACCTGTACTAGCTTTCTGGTTTCCTGAACAACCTTGTATAATGCTTGCAAACATATCTAGGTTTGTATAATGTAGTGCATAGTAAATAGTAATAACTTTTAGCAGTTTTTTTTTTTTTTTTTTTACTCCTAGTGAAAATAATATGATTTGGTGGAGCACCTTTAAAGAAACTTTTTTTTAAAGGCTGAGGTGGAAAGATCTCTTGAACCCTGGAGTCCAAGACTGCAGTGAGCTCTGATCATGCCACTGCACTCCAGCCTGGGCAACAGAGTGAGACTCTGTCTCAAAAAAAAATTGTTTTTTTAAGAGATGGGGTCTTGCTCTGTCACTCAGGCTGCTCTTGAACTCCCCTGTTAAGTGATCCTCCCACCTCAGCCTAGTGAGTAGCTGGGACTACAGATGTGTGCCATGCCTGGCTTGGTGCAGCACGTTTCTGAAGAGAGACAGGGTGGTGCTTTACAGTGCCTCTGTGAGCCATCTCCTTCTGCGTTGGTCATTAAGTCTAGAGCAGCCCTGGTTCTGAGACTAGGTTCTCCTCTAATTACCCAGGCAAAATCTTTTTCACTTTGTTAAGCATCTCTCCCCATTTATAAAAGCACCGTACTGCCATATTTGGGAAAACAAAAATTTTGAGACAGAGAAACCGAACACTAAGTTATGAGTGAATTCTTCAGCAGATCACATGCACATTCCTAACCTTGTCTCACTTGGGTTTCTCTGCTGCCACTGCTGCTGCAGACCCAGTTCTCTTCTCTGTAATTGAGACTATCACAAATGCAAGTATCCTTGTAAGTTTGTTATAAGGATATATAGCATTTGTTCCTTAAACAGTAAAGTAGAAGAGTAATGAAATAATAAAAACTTAAGTCTTTTTTTTTTTTTAAAGAAAATATATGCACTTTTCTGGGTTAACAAATACAGCTGGCACAGGAATTCCAATTCTGTTGTTTTACTGGGAGGGGTGTTTAACATTCCCTAGTCTAGTACTGCTCAGTTAAGGTCTCAAGCTTACTTTCTTTTGCAGCTCAACTGGAGGACTTGGCTTTACATACGACCAAATATTCTGGGTTGGTAAAGACAACTCCACCAGGTAAAAATCAGAGCAATCCCTGGAAAGAGGAAAAGACTGAAACTGATCATTTGCGGACATTTAAATTTACCAATTGTCTAGAAATACTTGTTTCCATACAAGAGCTGAGAATATATGCTCTTATTCCAACTGTGCACTTACCTTTGATACTTCATTAAGTAAATTATTAGTATTTGGTGCTGATCTAAATATGCATTTACCATCTGTTTTACAACACTTTAAAAAATTTTTAACTTGCTGCCTAATATTTGAACAAGTATTGACAGAAATGAAATAAATACGTAGCCCAAGCCTAAGCTTAGGTTTGAATGCAGCTTTCTAATTTCTAATCCTGTGCTTTACTCATGATCCACATTATTTCATCAAAAAGCCTCATCCCTCTGACTCTTCAGGGGTTCTTAATGGCACAAAATTTAGGTCTTGCCCTCTACTAAAGGGATGGAATTAACTTTTAAAAGGGGTGATGTTTGATGCAGGGAAGAGAAAGAGAACAGAGAGGAGGAACCACTAGATGACTTACTATAGTCCCTCCCTTTCTACCGCAGAACAGAGCAAAGATCAGAGGCCAGGGCTTTCCCTTTCATAGAACTGGGAAGAGACAGTTGTCAGAAGCTGCATGAGGCCTTGGTTTTGTTTTACAAATCTGATCTTTTAATCAAGAGGTTCTTATTCTTTAGAAACACAGTGGTCCCTGGGGCCACTACCCTTTCCCTTTGAAAACTTGAATTCAAATTCTCTAAGTCAGAAGTGAAAGATTTTATTTATATTTTAAGACCAGCACCTATCTAGTGACCACTTCAGGAAAGCAGCAGGATTTGGAAGCTAGGCCATGCTTTAATTTACACATGTCCTAATATAAGAGAAAGTTCATACCTTTCAAAAGAAAAAGGAATATTTGCTTTTTTAGATCTTTGCTGTTCATCTGAATTATGAAAGAACCTGATCAGTTTTGAGTTTTCTGAACTATTTAAGGATATACTCATACTGGCTTTCAGTTTTAGTAAATATTAAGTTGGACAAGTTAGAGGATGAGCTTGGGAGCAGCAGCAGTCCTCCGAGCCCCAACAGGTGCATTTGTAGATAATCTTTTCAGTAAGAACATTAAAGGGCTATGCATGATGAGACTTAGAAAAAGAAGGGAAATGAAGCTGTTCCTTGACTACCCAGTTTCTGTTGAGGTTTATTACTTCTAAATGATAAGGCTTACACAAAGTTTACATTATGTTTTTTCAGTTCTCAAGTTTCAGCAAATACCTGAACTAAGTTTATTTGTTATTTTAGAACTGCCCTGGAGTGCCTTTTAACTTTTGTACCACCACACAAAGTGTACTATCAGCTCATGTCCTTTAGCTCTTCTGTTTTTGTTTTTGTTTCTGTTTTTTTTTTTTTGAGACAGAGTCTCGCTCTTATTGCCCCAGGCTAGACTGCAGTGGCGAAATATTGGCTCACTGCAACTTCCACCTCCCAGGTTCAAGCAATTCTCCTGCCTCAGCCTCCCTAGTAGCTGAGACTACAGCTGTGTGCTACCATGCCCAGCTAATTTTTGTATTTTTAGTAGAGACAGGGTTTCACCACGTTGGTCAGGCTGGTCTCGAACTCCTGACCTCGTGATCCACCCGCCTCGGCCTCCCAAAGTGCTGGGATTACAGGCCTGAGCCACCGTGCCCAGCCAGCTCTTCAAATCTTTAATGCATTTCTCCTATTCCTGTGGGTATGGTGGGGATCAACCTTTCATACCACCAAGAATCACCCTTATTCCCTTTGAAGTAGTGCCCTATGGCATAAGCTTGTTCATACGGTGTTCAAACAGCTATCGTTCACTTCTATGAGGGTCACCTTACTGGAAACCAAGGTATGATGAGTAACTAAACCTTCTCATCAAGCAGAAGCAAGCTGAACTTGAGAAATGGAGCCTGGGCCAGGCAGAGTGACTCACACCTGTAATCCCAGGACTTTGGGAGCCCAAGGTGGGCAGACTGCATGAGCCCAGGAGTTTGAGACCAGTCTGGGCAACATGATGAAACTGTTTCTACAAAACAAAAACAAAAACAAAAAAAAGGCAGCCATAGTGGTTGGTTCGCGACTGTAGTCCCAGCTACTTAGGAGGCGGAGGTGCGAGGATCACTTAAGCCTGTGAAGTAAAGGCTGCAGTGGGCTGTGATTGATTGCACTACTGTTCTCCTGCCTGGGTGACAGATCAAGACCCTGTCAAAAGAAAAAAGAAAAAAATAAAAAAAGGAGGAATCGAGGGAAGGAAGGAGGGAAATGGAGCCTAGGTTTGAATCCTGGCTCCCTCACTTACTGGTTGGGTAACTTAACGCAGACCTTGTGACTTATCTGGAAAACAGGGATAATACCTGTTACAGCAGGTTACTTTGAGGATTAAAATTGACAAGTACCTTGTAAAGCACACATAGGTTCTCAACACATTAACTGCTTTCCATCCAAAAAGGCTGAGAGATTAGCAATTGACCTTCACTAACCACTCGAGGTAGTTTATCATCGTTTCCAGAGAAACTACAGCTCTATTAAGTATGCCTCATTCAGGAAAACGATAGTCATGGTCTTAACTTTCAAACATTAATTTGCCAATCTTTAGTCAAGCTTATATTTAACATTTAACATAAAAACGAGACAAAACAGAAGATGCTTCAAGTTACAGGTGGTAGGATTATTTTGCATATTAAAATGAAGAATGTGAATACAGAGCCCAAGACTTAGGTGCTCAAATTTTTCTCAATTGAATCTGTACAGCCATGCAGTCTCTTGGAAGAAAAACAGACTAAGAACCCACAGCTTGTGTAACCTTTATGAGTTGTGTCAAATGCTGAATTAGAAAGCTGACCCTAATTCAGAGACCCTACTTCTTAATAGGCTTCACACATTTTTTTTTCCCAGGCATTAAGCACTGTAACCTAAGTGGGAAGAAAGAGAGCCACACCTTCCCCAAAGAAATAGAAGATGGATCTAGTGTCAGGCTCAATTAGCCCCAATTGTGATGGCTCTCCAAAAAGGAACAATGCAGCCTTTGTGATATGCTCACGCAGAAAGCTTGGACATTTTACAAAACAATCTTATCCCAAGAGAAACCTGGGTTCTAGCCCTCTTCCTGGAAAGGGGTTGATCCAGGAAAGTTTCATACCACTCTTATCAGCTCTTGCTGAGATCAGTATTTTTTTAAAAACAATCTCAGAAACAACCAAGACCAGTGTGAAACCAGGAATATGAACCACTCCCCTGCTGGAGCATTTATACCCATAGGTCTCCACAGCCAAACCACAGGGTGTCAGATTATTTTGTTATTGTCTACCAAAGGGAACTCTTTGCTGGAATTGCTGGTATTCATTAATCTGCCCCGGTTTCAGTCTAAAAACCCTTGACAGAGTGGATCCAGTGGCCAGCCTTGGCTGTTGGAAGTGCTAAAATGCAAATGTGCAAGAATCCTGGCCAAGCTCCCCATCCCCCAGGAAAGTGCTTCCTTACAGCCCGGCCTGGAGGGGAATGTTAAAAAGAGGGCTAGAGCTGCCCTCCTCCTTTCCACCAGGACCCTCACTCACACTGGGAGATTCAGTATGCATGACTGAGCCGGCAAGCACGCAAGGACAGCGCTCTTTTAACTTTTCTGAACAATGGCTTCAGTCCTTCCACCTTCACATCCTCCCCACACTCACTCTCAGGGCAAAGAAATCCATCTTTCTTCCCCACATCCACATCTCATGATCCACTTTTTCAACATCACCCCTAGATCTCACTTTTACCCAAAGGAAAACTGGCCACTTGGGGAAACTGTGACTTACATACAAATCTGGTTTTTTAAAAAGTTTCATTTTGTTCAGTTTCTTTAAATTTCCACGTTGACACTTTAAAGCCAAAAATTATATAAATCTCCAGTCTAATCACATTTCTAGAAACAAAACATGTCAGTAGTAAACCTTATACAGAATAAAATTTTACCCATGAGCTGACTCACCCCCACATAGGATGCACCAAACTCCACCTTGCGTCCTCTTAGAGTATACAAATAGCACCTCCTACCTTGGCATGTACCCAAGCACACAATGCCTTAAAAATAATTCGCAGATACAAGGCTGTTGGTTTTTTTTTTTCAAAAACATACTTCATATTTCCTCTTTTATTATATAAATATCAGTTTAACCTTTTACTGTAAGAATATAAACGTTTTAAGAGGATCTTCGTTATTATTTATACAAATTCACAAACAGTACAATTAATTGATAAAGGTCTCTGGGTTTCAACTCCATGATCTCGCACGTTGCTGTGGAGGACTCTAAAAAAAATAAACAACAAAAATCCAACAAAAATATACATCCTACTCAAAAGTGATTTCTTTAAAGCCACAAGTCCCAATCCCCACCAAAGTAAAGAAAGTCATCTATTCCTCCATTTAGAAACAGAATTTTTTTTAAACCCACAAACTCTCGTTTTGTTAATAGAACAGAGATAAGACATGAGCTTCATCACAGCCCCGGGGCTCTGCAGGCCAGCTCTGCTCCGGCTTCCTGTGGAAGCAGCACTGTGTGACCTTTTAGTGGGGAAACGTGGAAGAGGGTGCGGGTGGGACAGAATTTGCATATATAATCATCATTTTCAAGACACAATCTGTATCTCAAACAAAAACAACGGTTCGACTCTCCTTGCGCCCACATATTTGTGCTATAAATTAAGTCAAGATTTAGAAACAGGTCCTCACATCCCAAAGGACAAGGAGAAGAAAGAAAGTATAGCCAGAATGTGGAAGGGGAGCACACTGGACGGATGGAGGCAGGGAAGAAGCCAACACAAAAAGACGGACAAACCCAAGGGCATCTTTCCAGTCTAGGCACAAACATGATTCAGTCTCAAAATCTCTCTCTTGTAGAATTCCAGGGCTTCAGAAAAAAAGTAAACTAAAACGAGGTAGCCAGACACATATATGTGTGTGTGTGTGTGTATATATATATATATATGTAATTTATATATATATAGAATATATAGAATATATTCAGCAGAAAAAAAGAACCATGGTTTCAAATTTCTTCCAAAAAAAATTTTTTAAAGGAAAGAAAATTAAGACAATGAAATGAGCGTGAATAGCAGAGTACTGTAAAAGGAGTAGTGATGAGAAGAGACTGGGATTAGTCACAAAGTGGAAGAAGGGTGAAAAGGCCATTGTAGCTGGGTTTGCTTTTTATACATTTCAAAAAAAAAACCAGATCACAGTATTCAAATGAAAGCTAAAGTGAAGGCAGACATTTTCCTCAACTCCCCAGGGTTGAAAAGACAAGTCACTCCCCACCCCTATTTCCAATCGTAGCAGTGGGGACACAGTAGCTGAATCAGTCCTCCACCCCCTGCAGGGGAGTGGGTGGGTAAGCAGCAGAGTCCATCTCTCCATCCGCAGGGAAAAGGAGCTAGTAGGGTAGGGTAGGAACCCCAGCTGCAAAGAGAATGGCTGGAAGCCAGGAGGGGGTTGGAGGAGGGAGGAGAAAACGAGCCTGAGGCTTCTGTCACAGCCCCATCTCATCCGCTGCCATGATCTGTGCATACGTGTGCGTGTGAGTGTGTGGGGGACGGTGGTGATGGGAGGATCAACAGGGCGGGATAAGGGGAGCTGGTGCTGCCGCCCTCACCTGACCTTCTCACTGTCCGTCATCTGCCAGAGTCCCAGGTTGAGTACCTTGAGGCAGGGCAGCTGCGTGATGCGCTCCAGGCCGCGCTTGGTGATTCGGGTGCAGCCGTACAGGTCTATGCCGGTGAGCTGGCTCAGGTGCTCAGCGATCAGCTCCAGGCCCTTGTCCGTGATGCGCACACACTGTCCAATGTTGAGCGTGCGCAGCCCGTGCATCTGCCGCACCATGCGGTTGATGCCATCATCACTGATGTGGCAGGAGCAGAGGGAGAGGGACTTAAGGCCATCCAGCCCCTGGGCTATGTAAGCCAGACTCTGGTCCCCCACCTTGTCACAGAACGACACATCCAGCCCAGAGAGGCGCAGGCTGCCCATGGCCAGATGCATGATGCCCGTGTCACTGATGTTGTCACAGGAGCGCAGGTTGAGGCTGCGCAGGCTGCCCATGTGCGACAGGTGCAGGAGGCCAGCGTCCGAGATGCCCCCGCAGAAGCTGAGGTTTAGGAGCCTCAGGCCCGTCAGCCCTCGGGAGATGTGCTTTAGAGACAGATCTGTGAGCTTCTGGCAGTCCTGCAGCGTGAGCTGCTCCAGGCCCAGGCAGCCCTCCGCCGCGCTGCGCGTCATGCCAGCCAGGTGCCCGATGCCCACATCCGAGAGGTGGCGGCAGCTGCGGAGGTTAAGGCTCTTGAGGCGCTGTAGACCCCAGGCGATGAGCAGAAGGCCGGTATTGGTAATGTTGCTGCAACCCCCCAGCTCCAGCACTTCCAGGCCCTTGAGGTACTGAGCTATGCGGCCCAGGCTGCTGTCAGTGATCTGCTTGCAGAGGCTCAGGTTGAGAGCACGCAGGGAGCCAATCTCCTGCACAAACGCGTGGCCCAACCCGTTGTCGGTGAGGTTGTAGCAGCCGCTGAGGTTGAGGCTCTCGATGTTGGCCATGCCCTGGATCACGTAGCTGAGGCTGCGGCGGAGGCTCAGGATCTGCACTCGGCGGATGCCCCGGGCCTGCAGGCTGGGGAACAGCGACGGGTTGGCCCGGCGCAGGTGCAGCTTGGCCTCCACCCCCCGCCACACCGACTTGTGGTAGGCGGCGTCCCGCCAGGCTGTGCACACCTGCGCCGCGCGCCCCTTGTCCCGGACGTCCAGGTAGCCGAAGATCATGGCCAGCAGCTCGGGGAACAGACACGAGATGTGGGTCTCCATCTTCCTCCTCCCCCCTCCGCGGCGCTGGGGGGAGGAGGCGCGGGCCCCACCGCTCCGGCCCCGGGCAGGCGACGAGAGCTTCTCCCCAGCAGCCGCCGCCGCCGCCGCCTCGGGCCCAACGGCCGGCCCCTCCCCGCCTTCCGGCTCCGGCCGCCGCCGCCGCTCCTCCTCCTGGTCCGTCCGTCTTTCCTTCCTGCCGGCTGCGCCTCCGGCCCGGCCCTCCCCCGCCCCGGGCTCTGCGCGGCGCTCACATCCCGGGCGGGGAAGGCGCCTCGCTCTCGCTCCCGGAGGCCGGCCGCCCCCGCCGCCTCGGCTCTACCCACGCCGAGCCCGGGCCGCGCCGCTCCACCCGCGCCGCCGCGCCCACGCCCCCTGCCGCATCCTCCGCCTCCTGCCGCCGCCGCTGCTCCGCGGGCCGGCGGGCGGCGAGGGGGCCCCGGGGGCCGGGCGCACGGGCTCCGGGCGCCGAGGAGGCTTCCTGCTGCCTTTGTCTCTCGCCCGCTTTTCAAACCTCCTAGCCCCGGGCCACCCGCACTCCGCCGCCCAGGCGGGGGGATCAGGAGGCCAATCCCGGCCGGCGGCGCGTGTTCCTTCTCCCCCGCCGTCCGTGGCCACTTGGGAGCTGCCGGCCCGCGCACCGAGGACGCCGCAGCCGCTCGGCCCGAGCGCGGCTCGGCGCAAACCCCGGGCGAGCAGGCGGGCCGCGCGTTTGGTAGCGTCCGGGCCGGCCCAGGCTCCGCTGCCCTGCCGCGCGTCCCCTCCGCCGCTCCCGCTCCCCCGCGCCCGCGCAGTGGTACGGGCCTGCGCTGCCGGAACTGTGGAGCCGTTGCCCTGGAAACCGAGTTCGGCCTGGTCCTGTGGCCCCTGGTTTTTAACCCTGTGGGCGCCGTGCGGGAGCAGCAGCTGTCAGCAGAGCGCCTCCCCACTCGGCTTCTTTTCACCCCGTAGCCCGTTATTGAGCTGTTCCCTCTCCGGGCCACGCCCCAACCCCGTCCCTTCTCTTTTTCTTTGCTGTAGACGTCTGCGCAGCCTCTTCCCACGGTTTACCCCTACAATTCCTGACCCTTACTTTATACCCCTCTCGCTTGATTATCCCTGCAAGAGCTTCCTCCTATAGCAGTGCTCAGTAATCATCACCCCAACTCTCCTTTTCTTACTGTCCCTAATGCCCCTTCACACGTCTCGTTATCACACCCTAGCTCCCCGGTTGGGGCTGTTTACTACGACTCCTTTCTCTCCAGTCTTGTGTCTTAAACTGGAGAGAAACACGGCTTTACTCATCTTAGGTAAACAATGACACCCCCCCCAGTCAGTTTTCTAGAAATTTCTAGAATTATCCATGACTACTTCCTTCGAGCATCTTCTGAAGGTTTCCAGACACTCTTTGTGTGTTTCCCTTAGTACTTGATACGTCAAAACTTCCCTCCACTTCTGCAGCTGCTTCGCCACCAGTGCCCTCAGCCTGCTCTGCTCCTGGAGGGTAACCGCCTTCCCCAAGTCTTGCTTTGGGAGCTTTCTCTCTGTCATCAGCCTTAGACCATCAGTTGTATGGCTCCGTTGTACTGATAGTCAATATATTCGTATATGCTGAATCCTATTTACTTTTTGATAAAAATAGAATGACAAACTTGGTTTAAGACACTCCAGTTGTGTCTGTTGGTTTATGAACTGTTTTTAGGGAAACAGGGCAATATTCCTATCTAGGACGTAGCCCCTGGGTCCTAAATGTCCGTACTAAGGGTAGAATTTCAGAAGTTTCATTTTAACTACTCCCAAACCAAGCATTTTTGGATCAGAGAAAGTGACCCTCTGTATTTTAATTTATGGATCCACACAACTAGATAAAAGACAACCTGATTTATCAGAAAGGAAAAGGGTTTCATTGATTCTTTGAGGACCTGAACAAGATTTGGTAGGGGTTCCATATTTAGTGTAGGAGAGTAACTTTTGCCCAAGCAACCAATACTAGACCAAATAATACAAATTGAGTAATAGGCATAATACACCTTTTACACCCCTCCACTCTTCTTTCCTAAATCAGGAAATGCAGAAGCAAAAATTCTCACCATCTTGTTACCTCACCCACATTACACGCAGTGCGAAGCCCATAGATTTTTATAACCTCCTGAAAAAATAGACTGTACTGTTAGTCATCCACATGATTCCAGATGGCCGGTGGTAGTAAATGTCACGATTCTGGGATGTGCCTGGGCCTCACTCTTCTCCTGGGGTTATCCAGGCTTCTATTCTTCTCTGTCACTTCTGCTTAAACTTTTACCTTAAATTCTGCGTGAAAGTCACTTTTTGGTTGTTCTATGTACCTAGATGTGTTTGGGTTGATATCAAGACCTTAATCCAAAGCACCTTAGTGTAACTGAATGCTGCTTAATACAAAACAAAGTACCCCACCCATTTGGGGGAAATTTTAGACTGGGGGCCTGACCAAGCTTGGACTAAGAGGAGCTTAATGGTTTTCCTTCTCTAGAAAGGCCTTTGTTCTCAAATCTGGAGAGTTATTCAGAGGTGCCTGTAAGCACTGTCTCTAGAAGTTGGCCATCTGGTCCTCGTTCTGGCAACAGTTTTTCTTGAGTTGAATTCTAGAATTTTATTAACACAGAACCTTTTATTTAAGGCACTCAAGTATATATTACAAGGATTTTCAGCAATATGATTGTTTTCACCTTCAATAAACTGAAAAATATAGCATCACGAAGTATCACAGAAAAAGCTGCATGGAGAAAAGGAACTAGGGCATAGAATGAGCCCTGTGCAGAATCTGAGCACCTGGTGACTTTATGCTGCTGAGAAAAACTCCCCTTTCTGGGTTTCGGTTTCCTTGTGTAACACCAGGGTGATTTGACTAGGTAACCTTCAGGGACCGTTCCAGTAGGAACACTCTGTGAGGCCAAGAGCCTAGCCCATGGAATTATACATTGTTCCTAATGCAGGCTCCAGATATTCAGAATAATTTCACATGTGATAACATCTTGGGAGTGTTGGTTTATGCTCAGACTTAGGACACAAGAATATACGGAAAGAAAAAAAAAGAATATATGGAGAGTATGTATAGACAAGAGACTCTGATTGTCTGGCAAAGACGTATATCAGTGTAGGAAATCCCGGGGCTTGCTGTTCATATTTTTAAAACTAATTGAGATTTTTGTATATGATTTAACAGTTGCAACTAGAAGTTTTTTTTTTTTTTTTCTGAATGAACTACAGCCTATTTAAAAGCAGAAATGATAGCCTTGTTTAGGGAGTTGCTCCAAAACCTTACCAAGAATTTTTTTTAATTCTAGATTTTTCAGATGGCGGGTGCATTTTGCCTGGATAGGGTGGGAAAATTGAGAGGCCGAACCCAAAGATCAGGCTTACCTAAGGATTCATACTTTCTCCTTCAGAAGGGGAAGGGCTGGCAGGAAAGATCAGAAGAGCTCTGTAGTTTTTAACTCCTCATTCAAGAATATATACATCTCCCAAAATAGTGACCCAGAGTCTAGTTTATGGGTTGGGTTAAAGGAGTTAAATAGGCCAGGCACAGTGGCTCACGCCTCTAATCCCAGCATTTTGGGAGGCTGAGGCGGGCTGATCACTTGAGGCCAGAAGTTTGAGACCAGCCAGGCCAACATAGTGAAACCCCATGTCTACTAAAAAATGTATATAAAAATATTAGCCAGGCATGGTGACACATGCCTATAATCCCCACTACTTGGGAGGCTGAGGTATAAGAATCGCATGAACCTCTCTGCCCGGGAGGCAGAGGTTGCAATGAGCTAGTACTGTGCCACTGCACTCCAGCCTGGGGAACAGAGCTAGACACCTTGTCTTAAATAAATAAATAAATAAATAAGTAAAAGAAAGAGTAAGAGTTGGGCCAGGCATGGTGGCTCATGCCTGTAATCCCAACACTTTGGGAGGCCGAGGCGGGTGGATCACAAAGTCAAGAGTTCAAGACCATCCTGGCCAACATGATGAAACCCTGTTTCTAGTAAAAGTACAAAAATTAGCTGGGCATGGTGGTGTGTGCCTGTAGTCCCAGCTACTCGGGAGGCTGAGGCAGGAGAATTGCTTGAACCCGGGAGGCGGAGGCTGCAGTGAGCCAAGAATACGCTACTGCACTCCAGCCTGGGTGACCAAGCAAGAACTCCGTCTCAAAAAAAGTTAAAATATTTTGTGTCTGTTTTCCTTGAAGTCTCATGTATTTATGGCACAATGTCTGCTAAGTAGTAGACACTTTTGTCGATGTTGTTGAACTGAAATGAATGAGATGAATAATATAAATAATAATCTCTTTATGAAAGACTTCATATATATCAAAACTTCTTGGAGAGTTCTGGGCAGCCAATAGTAATCTGGGGTTTATAATAAAATGCTACCTTTCCAAGTTCAAGGTTTCCTGAGAGTAACTTTCATTCTATTGCTAAGTATTTCTAAGTAGGAAAGCATCTCTCTCATGACACTTCTTGGTGACAGAATAGTAAAGATAACAGAGGGTGAGGATTTGATTCACTTATTGCAAATAAAAGATTTAAGCAGAAACAACAACCAAAAAAAAACCCTATTTAAAAATGGGCAAAGAATTTAAGTAGACATTTCTCCAAAGAAGATACAAATGGCCCACAGTACATGAAAAGATGATCAACAGTATTAGTCATTAGGAAAATGCAAATCAAAGCCACAATAAGACACCACCTCATATCCATAAGGATGGCCACTATTAATAAAACGAAAATAACAAGTGTAGGTGAGGATGTGGAGAAAGTAGAATCCTGGTGCACTGTGGGTAAGAATGTAAACTTGTGGGCCAGGCACAGGGGTTCACATCTGTGATTCCAGCACTTTGGGAGGCCGAAGCAGGAGGACTGCTTGAGCCCAGGAGTTCGAGATCAGCCTGGGCAACATAGCAAGACCCCATCTCTATTATAAAAAGCTTTGCAGCTGCTGTGGAAAATGGTATGGACATTCCTCAAAAGATTAAAAACAGAACTACCATATGATTCAGCAATTCTGTTTCTAGATATGTAACCAAAAGAATTGAAAGCAAAGGCTCGAAGAGCTATTTGTACGTCCATTTTCATAGTAATGTTATTTATAATACCTAAAGGTAGAAGCAACCCAAATGTCCATTGACAGATGAATAAACAAATTGTCATGTATACACACAAAATAAGATTATTCAGCCTTAAAAAGGAAGATTCTGACACATAGTATGACATGGATGAACCTTAAGGACATTATGCTAAGTTAATAAGCCAGTCACAAAAGGACAAATACTGTACAATTCCACTTATATGAGGTATCTAGAGGAGTCAAAATTATAGGAACAGAAAACATAATCATTGCTAGGGACTGGGGAGAGGGTTGATGTGGAATGGGGAGTTGTTTAATGGGTATAGAGTTTCAGTTTCCTAAGATGGAAAAGTTCTGAAAATTGGTTGCACAATAATATGAATATACCCAACACTACTGAACTGTACACTTAAAAATGATTCAGATGACAAGTTTTATGTTATGTGTACTTTACAATTAAAATTTTAAAAAGATTTTAGCAGGACATTTTGAAATAAAGGTAGAAAAAAAGAGAGAAATAGGTGAAAAGTATTCTCACATCAGCAGATTGCCTGGAACTCCCTGAGATGTTTGTTTATGCTCTCCCAAATTATTAGCTTGCTGTATCTTGTTAATGTAGGTTTAGGATTATCTTTATCCACTACTGTGAAAATAAGGGCTTGTGATCTGGGTAGCAAAAGCCTTCTCGTGAGGGTGAATGTGCACTATATTGTCCACAATGGAAAACTCATGGAGATGAAAGGGAGGGCTATGCTATTACTATTCACACACACCTGCCCATGGTGGTCACGCCCTTTTACTCTTGAAATGGGATTGCCATTTGTAATTTGTTATTTGCAACTTTTGAGTGTTAACTCTAATAGGTATTTTTATAGTTTCAGGCACCCAACCAAATAATTAGAAATACAGTAAAAGAATAATCTCAAATACCAGCCATTGTTTGTTAATGTTGACAAACACCTTAGGTACTTGTTACAAAACAGGTAGATAGAAGAACTCTAGAAAAATAAAATGTGTTGTAAATGTAGCCATATCTAGGTCACTGAACACTTAGAAAGATGGGTTTTCAATTTATTCAATCATTCAGGCTGGGCAGGATGGCCGTAATCCCAGCACTTTGGGAGGCCAGGATGGGAGGATCACTTGATCCCAAGAGTTTGAGACCAGCCTAGGCAACACAGCAAGGCCCCATCTCTACGAGAAATAAAAATAAAAATAATTAGCCAGGCGTGATGGCATGCACCTGTAGTCCCAGCTAGTCAGGAGGCTGAGGCAAGCAGGAATATCCTGAGCCCAGAAGGTCCAGGTTGCAGTGAACTGTGCTTGCACCACTGCACTCCAGCCTGGGTGACACAGCGAGACCATTTCTCAAGAAAAAAAAAATTCAGGAAAATATTAATACAAATTATGTACATTTCTGTGTGCTATGAAATGAACAAAGATGTAGAAGATGATGTGTTTTCCTTTAAGAACTTGGGATCCAGTAGGTGAGGTAGAAAATACCTGCGACAGTGAACAGTATTTGTTAGTGTTCTAAATGCCAGCAGAGGATGGAAGTAAAGTTCTCAGTTTGGAGGATCCATAGTGAAACCTAGAATTTGAATAGGTGTTGATGGGAAAAATGTCATTACATTATAGTGGAAATTTAATTTTCCCAAGAATAAGAGACCTGGTTGGGCATGGTGGATCATTCCCGTAATCCCAGCATTTGGGGAGGCTGAGGCAGGAGGATCGCTTGAGCCCAGGAGTTCAAGACCAGCGTGGGCAACATAGGGAGACCCTATCCCTACAAAATTAAAGAAAAAAATTAGCCAGACACACTGGTGCGCACCTATAGTCCCAGCTATTCACAAGGCTGAAGCGGGAGGATAGTTTGAGCCCAGTAGGTCAAGGCTGCAGTGAGCTGTGATCACAGCAATGCACTCCAGCCAGAGTAAAAGAGGGGGAGAAGGGGGAAGGGGAAAGAGAGAGAGAGAGGAGAGAGAGAGGAAAAAGAGAAACCTTTATTTTAACTCTTATGTATCTAGAATTGGAATTCAGTATCTGAAGTCAGAAAATTTTAATTCATGGTCTGGACTTTGCAACTGTTTTTCCAACCAAGATTTGACTCAAAAAAAAAAAAAGTATTTGTTTCAGCTTTCTCCTCATTGCCCCATTCTCTCTCTCTAACAATAGAGCCAGACAAGGATGGAAAGAGAGAGGTTCAGGGTGTCCTGCCGGCAGCGCCCACGCGTGACTCTCCCGAGTGCCCGCGCCTTCTGTTCTGGTTTCCCATGAGCTACGTTCACAGCACACTTGGAGTCTGAAGCTGTGTGTTTCAATCCTAGCTCTCCCATTGTAGTTTGTTGCCTGGCCTATGGCAAAGTCACTCAATTCTTTGAGCTTCAATTTCCTCATGTCTAAAACGAAAGTGATTGCCATTCGCAGAGCTGTGGTGAGACTTTGTTAAGAAAACATCCACAAGAAAGGCAAGGCCTAGTGCCCCTCCAGCACATAGTAGGGACCTAGTAAATGCCATTTTCGGTTTTTTCTTTTATAAAGATGCACTGTGAAAAAGAAAAAAAAAAGCTTACAGATGTGCCCCAAAATTATATAGATGTACATTTGCTGACAGTTAAACTTTTTTTTTAACTTTATTTCCTGTTTTAAAGAAATGTACCGGAAACATAACAAAAGTGCAGGAGCATAAGAGAATGATCGTCAGTTAAAGCCAGCTGCCTGCTTGCATCTTATCTTCTCCATAAGTCAGGAAGAGTAGCGTGTTCGGTTCACCCGCAAAGGAACAGTCCAGAACTCCTCTTCTGCCAGATATCCATCCGTCCTCTGGCTTTTGACCTAGGGCTTCAGTGTCAACAATTACTCTTTCTTTCTTTCTTTTTTTTTGAGACAGAGTCTCACTTTGTCGCAGTGGCACCATCTCAGCTCACTGCAATCTCCACCTCCAGGGTTCAAGCGATTCTCCTGCCTCAGCCTCCCAAGCAGCTGGGATTACAGGCACCCGCCAGCACACCCGGCTAATTTTTGTATTTTTAGTAAAGACAGGGTTTCACCATGTTGGCCAGGCTGGTCTTGAACTGCTGACCTCAGGTGATCTGCTGACCTCAGGTGATCCGCCCACCTCAGCCTCCGAAAGTGCTGGGATTACAGGCGTGAGCCACCGCGCCCAGCCCAACTCTTACTCTTTCTTTTGCTTGGAGTGGTAGTTCAAGCTTGACTAGGTGTCACAGTAAACTTGAGAGCTTCCTGATGCAGGATATCTGGGGAGGGGGAGAGGCTTGAGAATTTGCTGACATTGTTGTCATTATCACCTGGGAACTGGGGATCGCAGAACCTCAGTGGGAACTGAGAACCACTGGTAGAACCTCCTAGCACCCACCTTTTTTTCCCCCTGCTTTAAAACTTTTGTTAAATCATACTTCTTAAAAGCTCTCTGTTTTTGGCAAAATAAAAATAACATAGGAAAAAACTATAGTCCCCCCGCTGTGTCTTCTGTGTTTTAGATCATAAGCTCCTCTGATATAAAGGTTGAAATTTTCCCCAGGGGTGTGGTGAAAAGAACTTATGTTTTATAGTCAGATGAATTCTAGGATAAAATCTTGACTGTGTCACTTATTAGCTCGATGACTTTGGACAAGTTATTTAACCACTAAGAGCCTCAATTGTCTCATCTCTAAAGTGGAACTAGTGATTTCCAAATCTTGGGAGTTCGGTAAGGGCTGACTGGGATAATGTATGTAATCTCCTAGCGCAATGACAGACCGTAATGAGAACAGCCTAATGTTTATTGAGCAGCTATTGACTAGCAGACCTTCTTTTAATGTCTTTACATATGTAAACTTACCTAGTTGTCACAACAGCTCATTTCACAACCTATGAAGAGAGTTCATTATTATCTCCATTTTACAGATGAGGAAACTACAGCCCAGAGAAGTGACTTGCTCAAGACCAAACGGCTAGCCGAATTGGAATTTGAATTCTGTGATCTGAATCTAGAGCTCATATCCAAACCGTCATGCTTTGCCGGGTTAACAGTGTAAGTTTAGCATTTCACCTTGCGAGGATGCAATTACTCCCTGATGCCACATCAAGAGGAGACCACGACACAGAAAGATAAATGACACATGTTCTCACTCACGTGTGGGAGCTAAAAACAACTGAGCTCATAGAAACAGAAGTAGGGGGAGGCACAGTGGCTCATGCGTGTAATCCCAGCACTTTGGGAGACCAAGGCAGGCAGATCACGTGAGACCAGGAGGTCGAGACCAGCCTGGGCAACACGCGGAAACCTCCATCTCTACAAAGATACAAAAATTAGTCTGGCATTGTGGTGCGCACCAGGGATCCCAGCTACTCTGAGGGCTAAGATGGGAGGATCGCTTGAGCCAGGCGGTGAAGGCTGCAGTGAGCTGCTACCACGCCACTGCCCTCCAGCTGGTGACAAAGGGAGGCCTTGTCTGAAGGAAAGAGGCTGGGCAGTGCAGCGGGGAAGAGGGGACGGGAATAGGCCGGCTAATGGATGTAGAATTGCAGCGAGCAGGAGGAGTAGGCTCTCATGTTATAAAGCACTGTAGGGCAGATGTCGTTAACAATTTATTGTATTTGCTCCAAAAGCTAGAAGAGAGAATTTTCAATGTTCTCAACACCAAGGAATGGTTTTTGAGGTGATAGATATGCTGATTACCCTGACTGGATCCGTTACACATAGTATACATGGATAGAAATAGCACCATGTGCTCTACAAACACGTACAATTTTTACACGTCACCTGAAAATAAAAGGGAAAAAAGATGTGCAAATATGTTTTGAGATCTTTAAAGCGCCATGTAAATGTATGGTATGTTTTGCTTGTTATTATGAAGAGTACTGCTTCCCATTATGTATTTGAACAACTCCTCATAAAATAAAGTACCTTTGGCTTGGGAGAAAAAGTGGGGTTAACAGTGAGTGTGACATTGACCATACTGTGAGCAGGACCTGGCCACAGTGGGGCGTGGTGATCATGCAAAACACTTGAAGGCCCTGGTTGGTTTGCTAGCCAAAGTAGGTCAGAGTGTGTGTGTGTGTGTGTGTGTGTGTATGAGAAAGAGAGACAGAGTTTGTGTGTGTGTGTGTGTGTAAGAGAGAGACAGAGTTTGTGGGTGGGTGTGTATGAGAAAGAGAGACAGAGTTTACGTGTGTGTGAGAGAGACTGTGTGTGTGAGAGATTTTGTGTGTGTGTGAGATAGTTTGTGTGTGAGACAGAGTGTGTGTGTGTGTTTGTTCCTGTGTGAGTGTGTGTACTGAGGGTAGATATGCTGATCTCGGTTTTATGCCTTCAGGCCCACAGCTGGCTCTGGCCTTGCATGACAAGGAACGTGCTTGTGTGTAATTATGTCACCCTCTAGCGGTGACTTCCCTGCTAGCCCCTTATGCTTGAAAAGCCCACTCCTGGTGTTGGTGACCTCTCTTCTCAAGGAGAGCCAGTCAGCAGAACTTCAGGGGATTCTGGCCTGGAGGGGCAGTGCTGGGAAAAGCATTGGTGTGGCCGGCACGGAGAGAGGGCGGGATCTGGGGAGAGCGAAAAGGACAAGCAGGAATAATGGTTAGTGCACCCCTGCAGAGCAGAGGGGAAGTCTGCGAGGCAGAGCATCTGGAGAGGACAGAAGAGAAGACGCTCTCGAGGGACGCTCTTGCATGTCAATTTTTGTCAAGTGCCATTTTACGTTTGTGGGGTGGGATGATTACTGCAATACTGAGGGCCGAAGCGGGAATGGAGAAGCAATATTTTAAAGCAGCTTCAATTCTGTTTTCCAAGGGAAGTAGGCACAGGCTTAGAGACTGCCTAGGGCTGACTAAATTCCAAACTTTCACCACCGTGGAGTGGACAGCGGACAGCAGACGTGGCTGCTTCTGCCTAGCCTGGGTTGTGTTCTCTCTGCCAGTAAAGGTCATTTTTATGAGGATCCTCATAGGCTTTCACATGTTGATAAATATTTCAAAAGGCAAGAGGGGATCAAGATCAGTCTTACTCAGAGCAGATCTGGAACTCCACGTTAGCGGGACCCGCCGCCTAACGCCTGTCTGAGCTGCAGTGCGAAGGGTAGTCCCTTTTTGAAAAGGTGCTGGCGTCGGGCCAGACTTTGCTGGAAAGTCCTATCTGGATGAGCCAAAGCATTTACATTTCTTACATAATGTCATACCCAGAGGAGCTTTAGGGATCAGCCCTGCTGCAGAGTTCACAGCCAGGGCCCCTTTTCTGCCAAGAGGATAGGGTTAAAGGTTTAAAAAAACAGCCAGGATCTCAAGGGGCAGAAAAGCAAAGGCTCAGCCTTGCTAGCATTAACTCTTCACACTCCAGAAAAGATGGTTCTGTGATAAAACGACACCTTTATATCAGGTGATGCCACTGCCTTCCTGAATCCAGTCATTCCTAAAGAGATCAACAACACCGAGCACTGGCCTTCCCCCTTGTGTGCAGGAAACTGAAGAGGCATGAAAACGCTGTGTAAAGTTGGAACAGCTTGTCTGGGGCTTCAGTCTGAAGCCTCAGTGAGATCCTTTGTTGTTTATTTTTTATTTTTAAACTTACTATTTGGCCAGGCACGGTGGCTCATGCCAGTAATCCCAGCACTTTGGGAGGCCGAGACAGGAGGATCACATAAGGTCAGGAGTTCAAGACCAGCCTGACCAACATGGTGAAACCCCGTCTCTACTAAAAATA
>PVKP010036368.1:0-22524 GCA_004027715.1 Plecturocebus donacophilus | reverse complement strand
TATGGGTAACCTGGCCTTTCTCTCTGGCTGCCCTTAGTATTTTCTCCTTTATTTCAATCCGAGTAAATCTGACAATTATGTGTCTTGGGGTTGGTCTTCTTGAGGAATATTTTTGTGGGGTTCTCTGTATTGCCTGGAGTTGAGTATTGTCATGCCTTGCTAGTTTAGGAAAATTTTCCTGGATAATATCCTGAAAAATGTTTTCCAACTTGGATTCATTCTCTTCGTCACTTTCAGGTGTACCTATTAAGCGTAAGTTAGGTCTTTTCACATAGTCCCATATTTCTTGGAGATTTTGCTCATTCCTTTTTACCCTTTTCTCTCTGATCTTATCTTCTAGTTTCATTTCATTAAGTTGGTCTTCGACCTCTAATATCCTTTCTTCTACTTGATCAATTCGACTGTTAAAACTTGTGCATACTTCACGGATTTCTCGTATTGTGTTTTTCAGCTCCATTAATTCATTTATGTTCTTCTCTAAATTGTCCATTCTCGTTAGCATTTTGTCAAACCTTTTTTCAAAGTTGTTAGTTTCTTTGCGTTGGTTTAGAACATATTCTTTTAGCTCACAGAAGTTTCTTATTATCCACCTTCTGAAGCCTAATTCTGATGATTCTTCACACTCGTTTTCCATCAAGCCTTGCTCCGTTACTGATGAGGAACTAGCGTCCTCTGTAGAAGGAGAGACTTCCTGATTTTGAGTGTTCTCGGTTTTTTTACGGTGGCTTCTTGGCATCTTTATGGTTTTATCCATCTGTCGTCTTTGTAATTATCCACTTTCAAATTAGGTCTCTGAGTGGACGTCCAGCTTGTTAATTCCCAGCTCCGGAATCTATGTACTTTTCACTGTGGCGACCCGCAACGCTAGCTAAGACAGCAGCGCTGAAATTCGTGGTGCTTTTCTGCCCGGGGGTCTCCGGTCTGGCTTCTCAGTCCCTTTTTCAGTCAGCTGGATGGACTGCTCTGACTTCCCAGAGCGCCAAACATCATCCAAAAGGAGACTCAGTCCCGTTTACTCCGCACCAAGAGCCACCGAGCCGAGGTGCCGGCAAAAAAGCCGCGCCAGCCGAAAGGGTCACGCTGGCAACCTGTGGGGCTCCTCCACTGGGAATGTCCTGGTCCGTGGGCAGCAAAAATGTATCGGTAAGTGTGGCGTCCACTGGCTCTCTGAGCTTTTACTGGGAGCTGCAATCCTGAGCTGCTAGTGATCGGCCACCTTGGATCTCTCTCACTCCAAATCTATTATGTTGACCTATATGTCTATTCTTATGCCAGTGCCACACAATCTTAATTACAGTAACTTTGTAGTAAGTTTTAAAATTGAGAAGTGTGAGTCATTCAACTTTGTTCTTTTTTTTTTTTTTTTTTCAAGATTGTTTTGGGTATTCTGGGTCCCTTGAATCTCCATAAAAAGTTTAGAATCAGTTTACCTATTACTGAAAAAAAAAAGCTAGCTGGAATTTTAATAGTGATTGCATTGGATCTGTAGATCAGTTTGGGGAATACTGTCATCTAAACAATCAATATTAAGTCATATGATTCATGAATATCAGATGCCTTTTCATTTATTTAGATATCATCTAATTTGACAATATTTTGTGGTTTCCAGTGTAGAATGCTTACACCTCCTTTGTTAAATTTAAGTTTCTTTTGACATTTTGTAAATGAAGTTGTTTTCTTAATTTCCTTTCATTGCTAGTGTACAGAAATGCAATTGACTTTTGTGTATTCTTCTTGTATCTTGCAATCTTTCTGAACTAGAACTTGTTTATTAGTTCTGATAGTTGTGTGTGTGTGTCTGTGTGTGTGTGTTTGCATTTCTTAGGATTTTCTATATACACAATTGTGTCATATAAGTATATTTTTACTTCTTTCTTTCCAACCTGGACACTTTTCATTTATTTTTCTTGTTTAATTAGCCTACCTAGTGCTTCCAGTAAAATGCTTAATAAAAATGGCAAGAGTGGATATTTTTCTCTTATTTTTGTTTTGTTCCCGATCTCAGGGGGAAAGCTTTCAGTCTTTTACTGTTAAGTATGATGTTAGCTATGGGCTTTTTATAGAAGTCCTCTGTCAGATCAAGAAAATTCCCTTAGATTTATAGTTTGTTGACTTTTTTTTTTTTAATAATGAAAGACTTAGATTTTGTCAAATGCTTTTTCAATATCTATGAGATGATCATGTGGTAGTTTTTTCCTTTTGTTCTCTTAGTAAGGTATAGTACACTGATAGATTTTGAAATGGTGAATGAGCTCTGTATACCTGGGATAAATCCCACTTGTTAATGGCATCTAATCCCTTTTGTATATTGTTGGCTTCAGTTTGCTAGTACTTAGCTTAAGATTTTTGCATGTGTATCAGAAGGTACGTTGGCTTTGTCTAGTTTTGGCATCAGGTTACCACTAGCCTGACAGGGTTGGTAAGTGTTTCCCCTCCTCTCCACTTCTTCTTCTTCTTTTTTTTCTTTAAAAGAGTTTTGTAAAGCATTTGTCTTAATTTTACTTTAAATATTTGATAGAATTCACCCATGAAGCTATCTTTTCTTTGGGGAAAGTTTTAAAATTACTAATTGAATATTCTTTACTTGGTATAGATCTGTTTAGATCTTCTATTTTTTCTTCCTTTTTTTTGAGACAGGGTCTCATTCTGTCACCCAGGCTGGAGTACAGTGCTGTGATTATGGCTCACTGCAGCCTCAACCTCCTGGCCTCAAGTGATTCTCTCACCTCAATCCCCCAAGTAGCTGGGACCACAGGAGTGCGCCACCACACCTGGCAAATTTTTTTTTCAGAGACAGGGTTTTGCTTCTTGTCCAGGCTGGTCTCACACTTTTGAGCTCAAGCTATCTGCCCGCTTTAGCCCCTCAAAGTGCTGATACTACAGGCATGAGCCACCATGCATAGCCTAGGTTTTCTATTTCTTCTTGAGTCCAGTTAAGTAGTTTGTGTATCTCTATGAATTTGTCCATTTCATCTATGTTGTCTTATTTGTTGGCATACAATTGCTCATAATATTGCCCTGTAGTCATCTTGCTTGACCTGTCAGTAGCCTATGATACAGCTGATCATTCTCTCCACCTTGAAATCCTTTTGTTACTTCATTTCTGAGACATCTCACTCACCTGTTTTTCTGAGCTCTTCATCTCAGGCTCTTTTGTTGGCTCCTCATTTCCCCAATCTCTAAACATCAGAGTGTCCCAGGCCTCAACACTGGACTTCTTCTCTATCTATTCTTCCACCTTGGTGCTCTCATCCAGTCTCTTGATTGTTAAGTATCATCATTAATTAGGGTTACATCTTCAAGATTTATAACTCCAATTCCAATTGCTCTTCTGAATTCTGGCTCCAATATGCACTTGCCTACCTAACATCTATACTTAGATGTTGCATATCCATTTCTGACCTCACCTGTCCAACACTAAACTCTTGATATTCCCATGTGAATGTGCTGTTCCCTTAGATTTCCTCATCCCAGTAAATGGTGTCTCCATAATTTCGGATGCTCAGCCACAAACCTTGAAGTCATTCTTAACTCCTCCATCCTCTTATATCCAAAAGCTAATATTTTTTAAAATCCTGTAGGCTCAACCTTTAAAATATGTCCAGATTCTGGCCACCGATTTCCACCTCCGTTGACTACCACCACTGCTACAAGTCATCATCAATCCTCACCTACACAATAAATGGCCTCCTTACTGGTATCTCTATTTCTGTCCTTATCTCTTTACAATCCATTCTCCATATAACATCAAAACAGAGTACATTAAGGTCTTTAGTCAAGTCATGTTCCTTTTCTACTGAAAATGCCCTCGACAGTTCTTGTGTCACTCATGAGACGGAATCCTTAGAGTGACTACCAGCCCTTTACAATTTGGCTCTCAGTATGTCTGTCACTTCTGCTTTCCCCCTCCTGCATTTTTCTTCAGCAACACTGGCCTCTGTGCTGTTCCTTAGACATGCCAAGCATTCTTCTGCCTCAGGTCCTTTGCACTTACTGTGCCCTCATACAGGGCTAGAGATTCCCATGCTCCCTCCCTCCCTCATTCAGGGATTTGCTTCAATGCCACCTTTCAGTGTGGCCTTCTGAGATTTTCTCCCTCTCCCTTTGCCAACATGCTTTATCCTTTCTTCTGTTCCATTGTTCTCCAAAGCACTTATCACCACCAGTAAAACACCATGTATGTTTTACTTATTTGTTTCCTATCTCTCCCACTACAGTCTAAGCTCCATGAGGGCAGGAGTTTTCACCTGTTTCATTCTTTACTCCGTTCCAAGCACATAGAACAGTACCTGGCTCATAGAGGCTGTTATGATGGTTCTCATATCTGGTTGTGCCTCATTCATTCATTCAACAATATGCATGAACATATTGCACGTGCATGAATGAATGATGCACAACCAGGTAGGGAAATCATTATTAGGAGGGCATTGAAACAGCATGAGGGTGAGGGGTCTACTCTTGGGGCCAAAATTATAACACTGTATGATTTGGGGAAAGGTGTACTGAATTCCTACTATGTGCATGGCCCTGTGGAAGACAAAACAAGATATTGACTGGACCCTCATCCTTTTGATCAATTCAATTTGACAATCGAGTTCCTGCAGAGGGTCTGACATTGTGCAAGTTTTTGGGATTCAGGGACAATGAGGACACACAGTAACTGCCCACAATGAGCCTGCCAAGAATTCAAAGAAGCAAATACATAATTATAATACAGGATTATGAGTGCTTCTTTGGAGGAAAATACAAAATTGGACCAATAAAGATTTCAGAAGTTGGCATATGGGTCCTCAAGCCTTTCACTGGAGGTGATTTTGAGCTGGCCCATAAGTAAATATATGTCAGAGAAGCTTATTATTTCATAGGATAATGAGTAATGTTAAAGACAAAACAGTAGTTACAAGGCAGTGTGCTGTTCGTCTTCGAGTTGGCTCATACCAGCTGGAGGGAGCTGATGGCTAAATTTTCAAAAATTTCAAGAGTTGATTAACATCATGTTGGTAGCTTGAACTTGGCCATGGTGGGAGAATACAGCACATAAGCCAGTTGCATATATATCTGGGTTTCCTTGCCTGCACTTACCCAAGGGAGCTGTTCCCTAAACATTTACCAGCACACCCCTGGGCACAGGACAGATGTGTTCCCATGGTTTATGCCATGGGATGGTCATAGTGGCTGTTAGGGACAATACATCTAGAGGATGGAATCTGAGCTGAGCCTTCCTGGTGGGCAAGACTTGGGACATGCCAAAGGGAAGGTACTGGGTGGAATAGCATCCCCCCAAAATTCATGTTAATCTGTACCCTCCAGAATGTGACCTTATGTAGAGAGAGACTTGGATACAGAGACACAGAAGAAACCAAAAGGAGAATGTCATGTGAAGAGGGACACGTGGAGACATGTAGCTATCAGGTTGGTGCAAAACCAATTGCCATTACTTTTAATGGCAACACATTGGTTTTGCACCAGCGTAATACAAGCGAAGGAATGCAGAGGATTGCTGTCAACCATCTGAAACTGGGAAAAAGCAAGGAAGGATGCTTCCCTGTAGGATTTGGAGGGAACACAGTCCTGCTGACAACTTGATCTTGATTTCATATTTCTAGCTTCAGAACTGTGAGAGAATAAGTTTTAAGCCACAAAGTTTGTGGTGCTTTGTTACTGCAGCCCAAGGAAATGGACACAGAATTGCATGGATAAGGAAAAAGAGGTGGGGATGTATAAGGGATGCCCAAGGGAAGGAGAAGAATAAGAATCGTTGACACATATGGAGGGCTCTATAAGCCTCCTCCCTTCCTATGATGTACTTCTTGCATTTTAAACATCATTTCTGTGAATCCTTAAAATACTCCTATAAGGCAGAATTCATTATGCTCATTTTGAAGATAAAAATGGCACAACTAAGATAAATTTTAGCAGGCTGGGCACAGAGGCTCACGCCTGTAATCCCAGCACTTTGGGAGGTTGAGATGGGTAGATCACCTTAGGTCAGGGGTTTGAGACCAGCCGGGCCAACATGGTGGAACCCTACTGCTACTAAAAATACAAAAAAATTAGCCAGGTGTGGTGGCAGGCACCTGTAATCCCAGCTACTTGGGAGGCCGAGGCAGGAGAATCGCTTGAACCTGGGAGGTGGAGGTTGCAGTGAGCCGAGATCTCACCATTGCACTGCAGTCTAAGCAACAAGAGCGAAACTCCATCTCAAAAAAAAAAAAAAAGAGAGAGAGAGAAGTTAA
The DNA here is from genome assembly GCA_004027715.1 of Plecturocebus donacophilus. Lineage (NCBI taxonomy): Eukaryota > Metazoa > Chordata > Mammalia > Primates > Pitheciidae > Plecturocebus > Plecturocebus donacophilus. Next base: position 16,288 of record PVKP010036368.1, on the reverse strand, counting down.
GCAATTTGCTCAAGGTAACGCAGCTATGCATGACAGAATTCAGATTTGAAACAGGCTTGTTGGCTTTTAATGCTCACATTCCTTCCTCTGTGACACTCTGCCTGGCCGATGTTTTCTCCCAGGTGGGCAAGAACCATCTCAACAATCTCAAGTGTTGGAGATGGTAATGAGATATTAAAATCTTCAATATCTACATCAAGGAAGAAGGGCATTTAGATTTTAGGGCCCAAGTAGAGTTCAATATCTTTTGCATTGCAAAGATCACCTCAACCTGTTAGAAAGATTCAGAAGTCATTAAAGACTAAAACTTCAAGTAATCGCAGACATGCTAAAAAAAAAAATCTAAAGGGGAACTGAGACCCTTAGTATTGGAGGAAAACCACCATCATGTTAAGAAGAGATAGAGCAGCTGATATATATGTTGATTAAAATCTTTTTCCCCCCAAATAGTGCCTTTTATGTGACATCGCAAACATCACGGTTAAGGGAATACAGAATCTAGCTACTAAGACAGCAGGTCACAGTGAGACAATATTGTTCACATTTGTACACATAAGACAAACTTCCACTGTGAAAATGTTTCCAACCGAGTTAAAAGGGAAGAATCACATCAAGCAACTGTGGTTAGTATTGCGCTGCATTTAGGATATATTTAATGGCTAAAAAGCCAATGGCTAGCCAGGCACAGTGGTGCATGCCAATCTATAGTCCCAGCTACTCAGGAGGCTGAGGCAGAATGATGGCCTAGCCTAGGAGTTCAAGGCTGCAGTATAGTGAGCTATGATCTCATTTAACTGTTAGGATCGCATTTGAATTTGTATATGGATAAGGATAATCAACGAACTATTTAATATAAGGTAACGTTGCTAATATAGGTGCACTAGCTAAGTGGGAAGAGAATGTAATTATAATTTTCTGAATTTCTCACCTTACCTTGTTTACAAATACATAGCCTACATATGGGATATGATTTTTCTCATCTGGTTACTAAATTTATTAAAAGTCTAACATTAAAAATGATGGCCTTTTACCTGTTTGAGTTTTTTTTTTTTTTTAATTGTAGTGTTTAGAATGTTTTAATCTTTGATTCTAATTCTCTGGGGTCTGAAGTTGGCTTAGCAACAGGAATTGGCTTCCATTAGGCCCATACCTCACTGGAGTATTCAACACAGAAATCAAAAACCAGTAGCTGGAGGGCCAAGCTTGGCTGACACTGAACTGAGTTTGTTTGGCTCGTACTGGTTGCTTGTTTTAAACACTTGAATTCAAATGCCTTTAGTTGAGGTTTGACTGCACTCTTTCTCCATTACGTTATAGTCTCACATCCAGCGCAGTGCCCATAGTTTGTCATCTAGGTGGCCCTTGAAAGAATTTGCTTCTGCAATCCTTGAAGGGAATGCTTTGTTAGACTATTTTCTTCCCACACTTGCAAAAATATTTCCATTCTTTTGATTACGCTTCTAATTCCTACAGAAGGCACATTAGTTATTCATACCTCAGGGTGAAATAGTTTAGTCGGATTGCTTTTCTCTTCAAGTCAAAAGTCCAGCCTGGAGAACCTGGAGTTTTTCTGGTAGAGAGTGTGTATCCTTGAAGCTTAAATGGTGAAGGGAAAAGGGTAAGCAAAGCTTAAATGGTGGAGGGAAAGGGTAAGCCGAGTGGGGCCAGGCAGAAGGGAACTTTGGGCAGTCAGAGCATGCCAGGGAAGAGGGAGTCCCCACTGGTGACCTGATTAGTAGTATGGCCATGAGAAAACTTCTTAGCATTTCAGGGACAATGTATACACTCTTCCATATCCCAAATTCTGAGATATATCAGTTGAAAAAATGGAAAAAACTATTGCAATTTTGTGAGAATTAAAGCTTAGCAATTAGCAGAGGCCCCAGTGGTTTGAGAGATTCATTGAGGGATCCACTGAAGGCAAGATCAGCTGACACAGCTGTTGAAGGTTGAGTTCAACATCGCTGAGAGCAAGGCGAGGAGCATATGAGAGAAGGTGCCGTGGGTTGATCAGTCTGCCTTGCTTGGAACTGATACCATGTTACAAGTGTGTGTTCTTGGACCTGTCTGCTACTAATTGGAAGGCAATCTTGCAAATAAAATACATATTAAGAACTTTACACTTTTTAGGTCAAGTGTGGTGGCTCACACCCATAATCGAAGCACTTTGGGAGGCTGAGGCAGGTGGATCACTTGAGGTCAGGAGTGTGAGATCAGCCTGGCCAGCATGGTGAAACCCCGTCTCTACTAAAAGTACCCAAATTAGCTGGGGATGATGGCAGGCACCTGTAGTCCCAGCCGCTTAGGAGGCTGAGGCAGGAGAATCACTTGAACCTGGGAGGCAGAGGTTACAGTGAGCTGAGATCGTGCTACCGCACTCCAGACTGGGTGACAGAATGAGACTCCACCTCAAAAAACAAAAAAAGAGAAAGTTTTAAAAACAAAATTAAAAAAAAGAATTTTACCCTTTTTATAGCATAGTTTACAGACCCTAAGAGTGATGTTCCAAGAAGTAACAACTTTTGGAAGCAAAAAAATCTATAAATTGGTAATTCTGAATTGTGATTTCTATGTAACATTGTTAATTTTGCTGGGCTAGATTTGAATGTTAGATTATTCAAAAACTACTTAGTAATGTTTGCTAGCCTTTGACAAAGTTTGGATATCTGCTATAGGTTATAGTTCTTTGTATGTACTACTAGACAGAATATTTCCTATTTTTTAAAAAAATGTTAAATCTAGTCATGCGTGGTGTCTCACGCCTACCTGTAATCTCAGCACTTTGGGAGGGTGAGGCAGGCGGATTACTGGGAGTCAGGAGTTCAAGACCAGCCTGGCCAACAATGGTGAAACCCTGTCTTTACGAAAAATACAAAAATTAGCTGGGCGTGGCGGGGGGGTTCCTATAATCCTAGCTATTTGGCAGATTGAGGCATGAGAATCGCTTGATCCCGGAGGCGGAGGTTGCAGCTGGGTGATAGAGCAAGACTCAGTCTCAAAACAAACAATGTTAAATTTATAATCATGAGTAAATAACTTCTGAAGTCTCATTTCCAAGTTCTAAGTATTAATATTTATTGAGCATTCAAAAACACTAGGAAGAATGAGGCTATAAAAAGGTGAGTAAGAGTCTGTTTTGCAATTTTGCCTTGGGCCAATCTTGTTCCTGGAGGAAAAATAACGGCCTCCAGGAGGCATGGGTTTCTACCGGGAAGCAGAATTGTTGAGTACATGTCACAGCCTAAAGAAGTCACAGGGATTTGCTCTTGTTTGTCTGTCTCCTGTGTTCTCAGGTTCATCTAGAAACATCACTTTACTTCTGTCTTGGCTGACAATTCAGCTCATGTACCCAAGGAAGCTTAACTGAATGTGGCAACCCAAGCTGCTGTTTTGGTCGTGGAATCAGATGTCTTTTACTGTTCCGAGGCCCAAAGAGCCCAGGGTGAAAGAACAGGATATGTGGCTTCCCATGTGTCAACTGCATGGTTTCCAGCCTGGACCAGTTCCGGTGGAACAAGATGTGATCAACCGTATCAGGTTCTCCAAATGCAGTGACCACTCTTTTGAGAAGAAACTATTCTTTATCATCATTGTGATGAATTGTGAGACAAGGGCGTCTGTGTCTGATGCCCTGTGATCCTGGGATGCTGGCAAGCAAAGACAGGGCATCAGTGAAATTTATCAGGCACATGTTTAGCTTCTCATTTCAACCCAAATTAAAATGGAAGCCTCCCTGGTTGTTCATCAAAGCCCAGTATTGAGGTGTTCGCAAGTAAGGACAAAGTCGGAAAAGAGCTCATGCCTCTTATACTTTAGGGAGTGTAATAGACAATGATTGGCCTCTGCTCTACTCCCTTTGAAAAAAAAAAAAAAAAAACATGGGATATGAGAACACAGTTCCTACTGCCACAAATTATGCAGCTACATTTCCCACATTTGAGGAAATCACAGGGTCAGCACCTCTGGAGTGCAATGAGTAAACCTCACCCTGGGAAAACCACTTCATGATCATGGCATCTCACCTACCAGGTAAGGATCTGTTCCACTCACATTTTATGTGTGTGACCAGGGGAGGGGAAAATTGAAATTAAATTTTCCTTTTAGTCTAAAAGAACCACTCATTTTGATGTCACAAACGTGTTGATTGTTATATCAGGTACATAATTAGATATAGATGTGCATGCAAAGTTTCGATCCTGTAGATGTGGATGATGTAGATGGAGTGGGTGATGTCGAGGTAGTTGATGTAGATATTGTAGGTGCTGTAGATGTAGCCGTCAATCACGTAGATGCCAATGTAGAGTGGACGGTGTAAATGTATACACAGATGTAGATAGAGTAGATGCAAATATCGATGCAGATGTGCATGGCATAGCTGTAAATATAGATGCAGGTGTGCATGGCATAGCTGTGAAGATGGATACAGATGTGCATGCACATGACATAGCTGTAAATATGGATGCAGATGTGCATGGCATTGCTGTAAATATGGATGCAGATGTGCATGGCATTACTGTAAATATGGATGCAGATGTGCATGGCATTGCTGTAAATATAGATGCAGATGTGCATGTACATGACATGGCTGTAAATATGGATGCAGATGTGCATGGCATTGCTGTAAATATAGATGCAGATGAGGTTAGTGATGTAGATTAGGGTTTCTCAACCTCAGCACTATTGCTATTTTAGGCTGCATATATCTTTGTTTGTCAAGGACTATCCTGTGCATTGCAGGATTTAGCAGCATCCCTGGCCTAGGTGCCAAGGGCATTTCTTCCCCTGACGCTGAGTTGTAACAATGAAAAGTTTTTCTGGATGTTGCCAAATGTCCCTGGTGTGTAAAGCTGCCCCAGTTGAGAACCACTGGTGCAGACAGCGTAGATACAAATGTTGATGTAGGTATTGATGTGATGTAAGCACAGGTGTAGGTGATGAAGATAGTAAAGATGAAAATGTAGCTGTAGATGATAAGCTGTGAACACAGATGTAGGTGCAGTATGCGTAAGTAGAGAGGCAAATGATGTTATAAGATACAGCCTATAGGTAAATGATATAGCTGTGAACATAGATGTAGATGACATATTTGATGTAGATAAAGTTAGATGTCATAAACTTTATGATCTGGGCAGAAAATATATAGGTGATAATAATGCAGATGGCATTTGTTTGACCATTCTTTTGTTTTGCTTTGAGATGGAGTCTCGCTCTGTCACCCAGGCTGGAGTGCAATGGTGTGATCTTGGCTCACTGCAACCTCTGCCTCCCAGGTTCAAGCGATTCTCCTGCCTCAGACTCCTGAGTAGCTGGGATTATAGGTGAGTACCACCACGCCCAGCTAATTTTTGTATTTTCATTAGAGATGGGGTTTCACCATGTTGGCCGGGCTGGTCTGGCATGAGCCACTGCACCCTGCCTGCACCCTCTTTTGGAAACATTTCCAGACCGTGGGTAAGCAGCATCTTGTTAGGAATAGTTTAAGTGTGGTGTTGCCTGGAGACTGAGGAGCTGCCCAGGTGACCTATTAAGGCCCTTTTGATAAAACCACCTGACCCTGAGATATCACAATTTCTATTAAAGGCTGATAGGATGAAAAAGAAAAAAAAAATGAATGGGGAAAACCAGCAAGACATGAGACTCAGACATATCCCTTCACTAATATAAGATCACATGGCAAACCTCAGATGGTCTTCCAATTCCTTTAGTAAATCTTAGTAGGATGTTCATACATCAGACAAAACTAAGCAAGTGTTTCTGCTTTCACCAACATCCCAGCTTCTTACAGACATCCCCAAGTTGCCAACTCATAGCTGGCTGACCCACAGTTTAAGCAAATTCTATCCATAGTCCTGAAGGAACCTGACTTCTGTCCCCAGAGAAAAGAAACGTTCTATTCTCCTAAGATCATGGTTCTCTACCAGTTCCAGACTCAACACATTTAGCAAATTGTAAACCTCTCCAAACCATTTTTCAGTACCTGCTGAAAGTGCATTGGCTGTGAACTGTGGCGTTTCCAAATATCCAGGACATTTGCTGAATGGAAGGAAATGAGAGTCAGTCAATCAGTCAGCATTGATTCGGTTATTCCAGGGCCGTGGACAGGATCTGTGGGCTGCTGGTGAGTTACTTGGCAGAGCTGAAAGAAGATTAAACTGGCGTGATTCTGTAACATGGTTGGAGAGTTATTGTACAGTAAATAGTGAAATAAGCAATCTGTACCAACTAGAAATCTGGTTTTGTGGGTGGTGAAGAATGTGCACCTCCCGACTGATTCTGGGAGGATTTATGCTGGGCTTTGGATGAGTGATGACCAGAAAGTTTGCCCACAAGTCTGGAGGATGAGAGTGGTCACAGAACAGCAGATGCTATGGGTGCCCTGCAAATGCCTCCTTGGGCCCTAGCATTTTGTGCACAGCACCCAACCTCCAACTGCCAGCATCTGCCTAAAGAAGGCAAAGTCCTGAGGGCTGTGTCTGGTGGCTCTGCCCATTCACACAGCAAGCTGAAAGTGCTGGGAAATTAGTCCCCTCCCAGTTTCAGCCTTCAACCGAAGATGGATGGGGACTGCTGTTGAAATACCCCAGTTGCCTCACTCCTTGTGCAGGATGACTCAGGCTTACATTCTACCCTGGCTCCGGTAGGCTTAAATTCCAGGTGCCCACAGTGGTAACTTGCTTGAAAATGTACCTTTTGCTGCTTCTTTCCCTCTCCTGTCTCAGTTCCTCATGTTCCCACTCAAATCAACTACTTGCACTTGAATTTGTGCCTCAGAGTCTATTTCTGGGGGGAACCAAAGACACAGCCCATGGATAGATTCTCTGAAGGTCCTTCTGGCTCCTTATTTTCTATCTTGTAATCCATTAAGGCAATCAGAAAGCAGAGAAGGCAGGATCTGCCAGACATTCTTACCTCAGAAAATTCAAGGGCATCTTTTCCTGGCAACAAAGAAACTCTGTGCCTTTGGGAACAGCTGCCACAGTGTCAGCTCTGGCTTCATGTTACTTAACCACACACATCAACACCTCCCCTTATGGAATTTGAAAGACTTCAGAAATACACTGAAATAACAATGGCAGAATCCTGGCTGTCATCTCAACACATCTCTCATGTTCCAGTTCATCTCTGTCCCAGTCTGATATGTGGCAGCATGACATACTTTTAAGTGCACGTCTAACCACTAATGGAACCCTTGGAGAAGAAGTTTCAATGCCTCTGGAAGCTAATGAGCTCACAGTAAGCATCTGAGCAAAAGTCAAGTGGACAGATTGATCTTTGGTTTTCCCCCACAAACTGGACCAGAAGGAGACAATCAGTGAACCAGCAAGACAGAAGAAGAAACTGTTTCCCCTTCAGTGAGGTGAAAGCCTTTGCAAACTCAGCACTTAGAACAGTGTTTTTTGGGGGGGTGTAACCCATTTTAGGAGTGATAGGAAATGCCTCCGTATTTTGTAGAAATAAAGTAACTGCTGGGCACAGTGGCTCATGCCTGTAATCCTAGAATTTTGGGAGGCTGAGGTAGGAGAATTGCTTGGGCCCAGGAGTTCGAGACCAGCCAGAGCAACATAGCAAGAGCTCGTCTTTACAAGAAATTAAAAAATAAAAAACTAGCCAAGCATGATGGCTCATGCCTGTAGTCCAAGGTACTTGGGAGGCTGAGGCTGGAGGATTACTTGAGCCCAGGAGGTCAGAGGCTGCAGTGAGCCATGACCATGCCACTGCACTCCAGTCTGGGTGACAGAGTGAGACCCTGTCTCAAGAAAAACAAAACAAAACAAAAAACTGTAGGTGATATCTATATGCTCACAGAAGTCTAAGTGGGGAGGTGAAATAATCATTTGTGATTATGGGGGTTGCATCCCAATGCCCTTCCCTCCATGATGTGATCATGAAGGCAGGCAGGATCTCCTTCCTACTACAGAAAGAGCCGAGCCAGATGCCCTTTCCCTGGTCCCTGGCCACTAGAGGACAGTCACATTATCCAACCTCAGCAAATCAAATGCTCCCACCCAGAACTTTTAATTTAGACTCAGGGACAGTTTAGAATTTCAAGCAGCAGTGGCATCTGGCTCCTGTGTTCAGTTGTGTTGATGTCCAACCGCCAGCGTGGAAGTAGAGCCACAGTTAGGGACATCCTACCCAGAATGTCCCTGAAGCATGGCCTAGGCTGCTTCCTTGCTGCCCAGACTCCCTCAGTGCCTGCCTGATTTCAAAACCTGATTACCCATCCTGTCAGTTATCCTTCTATTAAAGTCAGCCAGAATCCTCTTCTGAGAACCCTGAATGGCACAGAAATTGATATCCCATATACACAGAGCTTCCTGTGGAGGTCAGAGACCTGGGCTCCTGTCCAGGAGGCATCTAGATAGCTGGGGGGTCCTTTGTCTCCATCCCTTCTGGGGGCTTGACTGCTTACTTGCTGAGATGATTTTTCTGTTCTATGATTTTTCTATGATTCTTCCTGAAGTGTTGGCCCATGAAAACCCAAAGCTACCTGAGCTTCTGTATTCTTAGTGGTGAGGGGTATGGAAAAAGATGTCATTGTGTTACAGCCACAGATGGATCTAGTTCAAATCAAATCACTCGAGTATCTCAAGTCATATTAAGTTCCCCACTTTCCCGCTATGCCCACTATAGGTCTGCAGAGGTCCCCAAAGAAATGAATGTACCTAGCAAACACTGCTTTGACACATCAAGGGCAAGAACATCCGTGGTTCATTTAATAACATTCACAGATATCTGCTCTATGAATGGGCCCATTGGAGACAAAGAGAATCAGAGATGGTAAGACAGTGAGAGTGACTGCCACTGTTTTAATACACAGTAATCTAAATAGTTCTGGAGCCCTGACAAAAAGTCTAAGGAGTGGAAATGTGCCTCTAATAGGCATAGATCATGGGTATTTTTAGGGGGAGGAAGTAATTTGTTTTTAAGCCACAGTCACATTATAGAAAATGCATGGAAAAACTGCTTGAAACATTATGGGTCAGAAAACCTTTTATAGTTAATGGTAAACCAATCTATTTGGAGAGTGGCTTAAAAACAGCTTTTAAAGGAGAGAGAGACTGCTATAGTTTGGCTTAAAAGGTATGTTGGCCAGGCACAGTGGCTCATGCCTATAATCCCAGCACTTTGGGAGGCTGAGGCAGGCGAATCACCAGGTTAGGAGTTCAAGACCAGCCTGGCCAACATGTTGAAACCCCATCTCTACTGAAAATACAAAAATTAGCCAGGTGTGTGGTGCGTGCCTGTAGTCCCAGCTAGTTGGGAGGCTGAGGCAGAAGAATCGCTTTGCTTGAACCTGGGAGGTGGAAGTTGCAGTGAGCCAAGAGTGCACCAGTGCATTCCAGCCTGGGCAACAGAAGGAGACTCCATCTCAAAAAAAAAAATAAAAAGAGTATGTCAATCAAATGCAATGGTAAGTCCTTGTTTGAACCTGATTCAAACAAACCAACTGTAAGAAGGCATTTTTGAGAAAATTGAACATGGACTAAATATTAGATGATGTTCAGGAATTATTATTTTCTTGGAAGTATTATATACTGGTTATTATTTTTTTTTAAGTACATGGCTGGGCACCGTGGCTCAAGCCTGCAATCCCAGCACTTTGGGAGGCTGAGGCGGGTGGATTGCTAGAGCTCATGAGTTCAAGACCAGCCTGGGCAACATGGCGAAACCCCTTCTCCACCAAAACTACAAAAAATTAGCTGGGTATGGTGGTGTAGACCTATAATCTCAGCTACTTGGGTAGCTGAGGTTGGAGGATCACCTGAGCCTAGGAGGCAGAGGCTGCCTTGAGCCGAGATCGCACCATTGCACTCCAGTCTAGCTGACAAAGTGACAAAAAAAAAAAAAAACTACTTATCCATTAGAGATACATGCTGAAGCTGGGTGTGGTGGCTCACACCTGTAATCCCAGCACTTTTGGAGGCTGAGGCGGGTGGATCACTTGAGGTCAGGAGTTTGAGACCAACATGACCAATATGGTGAAACCCCATCTCTACTAAAATTACAAAAATTAACCAGGCATTGTAGTGTCTGCCTACAGTTCCAGCTACTCAGGAGGCTGAGGCAGGAGAATCGTTTGAACCCAGGAGCCGGAGGTTGCAGTGAGCCAAGATTGTGCCAGTGCACTCCAGCCTGGGCGACAGAGTGAGACTCTGTCTCAAAAAAAAAAAAGAAAAAGAGAGAGAGAGATACATGCTGAATTTGCAGGTGCAATAAAATAATGCTTTAGATTTGATTTTAAAATACTCAAGCACAATACTACTCAAAGTCTGAGGATTGGGGCCAGTTTGCAAATTGTATGCTCTTGGTCTGTAATAAGTGTAGAAATTGACAACAAGTATTTAGAAGTGGCTACAGTACTTTGACATTGTCATGGCATCCAAGTAGTGATTGGTGGACTTTAATGAGAATAGAACTTAGTTTGGGTGTTGTTCAACCTGCATGGTGAGTTATGTGTGGCTTGGGCATGAGCTGTGTGCTAGTATTGGTCCATGGCAGATTGGAAATTTAACAAAAGAGCCTTAGCTTGAGGACAAGTGCCTTGGCGTATGTGCACACACGCGCGCGGGCACGCACACACACACACAAAAGTGTGAGACTTAGAGATGACCTATGAAGAAACATAGGTGGGAACTGATGAAAAAGAATGGCAAAAAGCTGATGGCTGTTGAAGGTAGGTGATCAGTACATGAAGTTCATAATACAGTTCTCCACTTTTGTGCATATTTGAAAATCTACATTATTTGGTATATTGAAAAGTTTTAAAAATCAGCCTGTTGATGGAAATATTTAAAATATATACATTTTAAATGCATATAATTATATTGAAACATACTGTGGGTATCTCAAACAAAATAACATAGAAATGACATATAGAACACAGAGCTTACACAGGGATTATACATGATGATTCAAGTAAAACTTTCCTATTTTACAAAAGAAGTCTTAGGTAAACAAACAATATCATTTGCCAGGTCATGAGCTTGGCGAGCTTTTATTATATAATAAACTCTAATTGCATAATAAAGTTTTTGAAGCCATGGATCCGGTGAGATACAACTTCCGTGTCTCCATAGCAGTCCACCCATGATACTGGAGAATAAATTAAACATCAGTTGATAAACAAACTCAGGAAATGAGCTGTTAAGGACAGCAGTTTAATTCTCCATGCAGTAACTCCACACTGCTCAATTAATTTGAAAATTAGTTTTCTGAATCCACCCTCTTAGAGATTTGTCACAGAATGTTTAAGCCTGATGGGGACTGGGAGCTTTGTTAATGTCCTCATTTACAGACATGGAAATTAGGTCCAGAGGAGGTAGATGAGCCTCACTGGACAGCCTGCTTGTTAATGGAGGTGCTGTGGCCTCTCACACCTGCCTGCAACTGGATTCTTCCTTCTGTCATGATGTCTTCCAGAAGGTACAAACCCACCTCCCACACTGGCCTCTTGCTCTTGATTTTAAAATTATAGTTTCAGTTGTAGGAAAGAGAAAGATGTTGTCAAGCTGGCTCCACCAGGAGACAGAAAAGGAGGTGTGAAAACAAAATTCATGTCTTGGTTAGTATTTACCCAGCAATAGTCTGTGCCTGGCATGAATGGTGTAAGCTCTTCAGCCCTCAAGAACTTTCTGTCTATTCAAGGAAGGCAGATGTACACATGTTAACAGTGAAAGGACTGTCCTGCTATGTAGGAGTTAAAGTGCAAATGAGTAGTTGGTAGAGCCATGGGAGCTAGAGAAGGGATGGAAGATTTTGGCGGGTCCAGTCTCAGAAATGTGGACAGGGCAGAACATCTGGGTTTGATCAGTGTGGCCCTGTGGTGGGGCTTCTTTTTGTTGGCATTAAGAAACTTTCTGTGGGGGATGAGAAGGGATCCTCTCAGTGATTTGGGGAAATCAATATGGTAGCAACAGTGCATGGAAGAGGCTGAAAAGGGGAGAACTGGCAGCAGGGAGAACCTTGAGGAGGTCCTTAAGGAGATGAAAATGATGAAGGTGATGACGTTGGGAAGAAAAAGGAAAGGCAGGTGTAAGAGGTTGTGTGTGTGTGTGTGTGTGTGTGTGTGTGTGTTTGAGACAGGGTATCACCCAGGCTGGAGTGCAATGGCACAATCACAACTCACTGCAATCTCTACCTCTTGGGCTCAGGTGATTCTCCCACCTCAGCCTCCCAAGTAGTTTGGACTACAGGCACATGCCTCCATGCCCAGCTAATTTTTTTGTAGAGACAGGATCTTGCCATGTTGTCCAGGCTGGTCTCAAGTGATTTGTGCACCTTGGCCTCCCAAAGTGCTGAGCATAAGCCACTGCACCCAACCAGACTTTTGTTTTTTAAGAAAAAATCGCTATATGCCAGGTGCTGTTCTGAACACTATAGATGTTCCTTGATTTAAGCTGAGGTTATATCCTGATAAAGCCATTATAAATTGAAAGTATCTTAAGTCACTTGATTTAGAATATTTTCAATTTATTATAGGTTTATGAAGTTGTAATCCCATCAAAAGCTGAGGAGTGTACTGAATGATTTCATGCCATTGTGAAGATAAAAATCCTTAAGTTGAACCGTAAGTCAGAAACTGTCTGTCCAAATCTGAATTCATTTGTGTCTCCTGAACTAAGCACTACTGTTATTCTTGTTTTACAGTTGAGGAAACTGAGGCACAGTCAGGTTAAATAACATGCCCAAGGATATACACTAACAAATGGCCAAGTCAAAATTCACACCCTGGCTCCTGTGTCTCAGCTCTTAACCAGCACTTCTTGCTGTATACAGTGAGACATTTAGAAGTAAAAGTCATAATGAATCCACACTTTGTCAAGCCTGAGTGACTTAGAAAATATTAATGCAAAAGAAAAAAGAAAGAGAAAATGTTAATGCATTGATAGATAAGAGACATCAAATGAGAATATTAACTTGTGGGAAAGAGGATACATTTGATTTTCTATACATTTTCTTTAAAGTGACAAGGATACATATGAGTAGAATGTTCCATGGGAATTAGAGTTATATAGGATAGAAACTTGGTAAAGACTTGAAAATTGGCAGATGTATAATAGTTGAAGTCCTGAGAAAGGATAAATTCAAAAGAATGATGATATGGTTTGGCTGTGTCCCCACCCAAATCTCATCTTGAATTGTAGCTCCCATAATTCCCACGTGTCATGGGAGGGACCAGGTAGAGATAATTGAATCATGGGGGCAGTTTCCCCGGTACTGTTCTTATGGTAGTGAATAAGTCTCATGAGAGCTGATGGTTTTATAAATGGGAGTTCCCCTGCACAAGCTCTCTTGCCTGCCACCATGTAAGATGTGACTTTGCTCCTCCTTCACCTTCTGCCACGATTGTGAGGCCTCACCAGTGATGTGGAACTGTGAGTCAATTAAACTTTGCTTTATAAATTACCCAGTCTCAAGTATGTCTTTATTAGCAGCTTGAGAACAGACTAATACAAATGGCAAGTGTGAAGTTGAAGCCTATGGAATTGCTAGCTCTTGGCTATTTTGACCAACAAAAATAGTGGTTTTATATAGATCAAGCAAGGCTCAAGATTATGCTTCAGGGAAAAATGAGAGGTTGAGGTCAGGAGGGAGAGGGACTGCTTGGGAGACAGACATCAAACAGGGATTGGGGAATATTTAGATCACACCCTTTTACATTATTCATTTATAACTGATAATTCAAAAAGAGATTTTTATCCACCAGCATTACCACCTGCAGACAACAGAATCCTATATGAGTGAAGGGAATTTTTCTTCCCTCTGCTTCTGAAGGTTCAATAATTTGGGTCTATAGAAGAAATGAACAATAGACAGATTAATAGGAGAAAAAGCATATAAATTTATTTACATGCAGATGCACAGAAGCCATACAAAATATGAGACTCAAAGAAGAACCAGATGACTGAAGTTCTTATACCATATGGAAAGAAATAGGAGCCTGGGGCTCCTGAGGGTAGGTGGTGACAGATTATGGGAGGGTGAGGGGAAGAAAGGTAAGTCAAGCAGAGCCTGTCTTAATATGTAGATGAAATCTCTCAAGTAGCAGTCCTGAGAACAAAATAGATGGTAGCCTGTGGTAAAGGTTTCTCTGTCAGAACTTTTAAAGTGTCAGGCTGGACATGGTGGCTCATGCCTGTAATCCCAGTACTTTGGGAGGCTGAGGTGGGAGTATTGATTGAGGCCAGAGGTTCAAGACCAGCCTGGGCAACATAGCAAGACTCCATCTCTAAAAAATTTAAAAGAAAATTAGCTGGGCTTGCTGCCATGTGCCTGTAATCCAAGCTACTCAGGAGGCTGAGGTGGGAGGATCACTTGAGCCTAGGAGTTTGAGGTTACAATGAGCCATGATCATGCCACTGCACTCTAGTCTGGGCAACAGAGTGAGACCCTAACTAAAATAAATAAATAAATAAACAGAATATAAAAGTGTCAGACCATCAGTCCCATTTTCCTGTGAGTTACTATTTCCTAGATATGGATAAGAGAACTTCAGAGAAAGCCTGTGCCTGAATCTCCTGTTTGCTTTACTGTTGTAGATAGATGTAACTCTCTTTTACAAGAGGATAGCTTTTCAGAGCTATTCCCATCTGCAGCTTTTCTCAATAGCCAACTTGAAATATGCCAAAGAAGTATATTTTGGGGTGGCATATTTTGGTTTCCCACACCACTCTAGCTAATTTAAGGAAGAGGGATTTGCTAGAAATGCATCAAAATGTTGAAAGGGCTAGAGGAATAAGCTATAGGCTGGGATTACAACAACAGCTTTCCAGCTCACACCACAGACCCAGAATGGCAAGGGAGCTATGGCTACCTCTGACTTCTGTATGAGGTTTCCTTCACTCTGGTCAGAAAACCACCCTCACCCTCACCAAGCCCTGAATCACATTGCCTCTGCCACAGTCAAGAAGCTGTTGTTACCACTCCTCCAGAAATATGCTCCTTCCAATTTCCCCCAGCTTCAACAAAATGGATGCCCAAATTCTCTGCCTGTTTCTTCATAGGTCATCTCTAGAAACTAGAGGCAGAGGCAAAATATGTATTTTGTATTACGTCACAATACCATAACCTGCCTCTCTTTATACGTATAATTGCTTTATTTCCTCTGCATATATTAAGCACTACAATAGATATTATAATTTTTGCCTCAACTGTTAAATATGAGCTAAGAAACTCATAAGGAGAAGAATATTGAAGAATATTATGTATTTTTTTATTTTTATCCATTCTATTGTTCTTTCTTTTCTGAACTACAAGCTTTCTATTAGCATTTCTTTTCTGCTTGGAGAGCTTCTTTTAGGCAGGCTTTTATTTTTTTTTGAGACAGTCTCACTCTGTCACCCAGGTTGGAGTGCAGTGGCACAATCTCAGCTCACTGTAACCTCCGCCTTCCAGGTTCAAGCAATTCTCCTGCATCAGCCTCCCAAGTAGCTAGGACTATTGGTGCACGCCACCACACCCAGCTAATTTTTGTGTTTTTAGTAGAGATGGGCTTTCACCATGTTGGCCAGGATGGTCTCAATCTCTTGACTTCGTGATCTGTCCACCTTGATCTCACAAAGTGCTGGAATTACAGGTGTGAGCCACTGCACCTGGCCTCCTTTAGGCATTCTTTAAGGGTAGATCTGCTGGCCACACATTCTCTTATTTCTCTTTCATTCTTAAAATACAGTTTCACTATATGTAGAATTCATGGTTGACAGTTCTTCTCTTTTAGCACTTGCAAAAAAGCCACTTCATTCTGGCCTCCCTGGTTTCAGATGAAAAATCTGTTCTCATTCAAATTGGTGTTTGCCTATAGATAATGCATTCCTCCCTGGTTGCTCTTAAGATTCTTTTCTTTCCTTTTCAGAAGTTTAATTATGAAGTGTTCTGGTGAGGATTTCTATTGATAGGTCTTATTTGGAGTTCACTCGGCCTTGTGAATCTGTAGGTTTTCGTCTTTCACCAAATGTGGGAAGCTTTCAGCCCTTGTATTTTGAATACTTGCTTAGCCTTCAAATCTTTCTGGAGTCTTTCTGGGACTCTGAAACCATGAATGTTAGGTCTTCTGTTAATGTCTCCTTGTTTCTTCCTTCCCACCCCCCACCTCAACTCTCTTCTCCCTGCTGATCAAATGGAATAAATTCAATAGAGCTGTCCTCAAGGTCAGTGACTTTATCTTTTGTCATCTCCACGCTACCACTGAGCCTACCCAGTGAGTTTTTAAATTTTGTTGCTGCATTTTACAATTCTGTGATTTCCATTTGGTTCTGTGCTGAGGTTTTCTATTTTTTCATATGTT
>PVKP010036367.1:0-22523 GCA_004027715.1 Plecturocebus donacophilus | reverse complement strand
CAAGGTCTCACTATGTTGCCCAGGCTGGTCTCAAACTCCTGGACTCAAGTGATCCTTCTGTCTCGGCCTCCTAGAATGCTAGGATTATAGGCATGAGCCACCACATCTGGCCTATGCTGGTTCTTAAAAGAAGTCATAGTACATTTGAAAGGATTCCATGGATTAAAGAAGAATTCAAATGAGAAATTAGAACGTATTTTGAACTAAATAATAATAAAAATATATCTTAACTTAGCATAGTGGCACGCACCCTAGTCCCAGCTACTCAAGAGGCTGAAGTCAGAGGATTGCTTGAGCCCAGGTGGCAGAGGCTGCAGTGAGCTATGATTACACCACTGCACTCCAGTTTAGACAACAGAGCAAGACCCCATCTCAAAAAAAAAAAAAGATGTATAAAATTTGTCAGATGCAGCTAAAATAGTGTGCGTAGGGAAAGTTTTAGATTTAAATACTTAAATTCAAAGAGAAAGGTCTAAAATCAGTGGCCTAAAGGTCTACTTCAAAAAGCTGGAAATCAAAATGGGTCAAAGACCTACATGTAAAAGTTAAAAACTCTGAAACTCTCAGAAGAAAACTTAGGAAAAAACCTTTACAGCAAGGATTTCTTAAAATACTAAAGCATAAACCATATCAATAAAGAAAAGCATAAGAAATCAAACTTTATTGAATTCTAAAACTGGAGCTCTTTAGAAAATATCACTACCTAAACAAAAAGGCAATCTACCCAATTGAGAAAAATATTCAATACACACATCCAATTAAGAAAGAGTCACCATGCCTAATATTTTCCGAAGTGTTTTCTGTGGAAGACTAGTTCAGTCTGTTAGCAAATCTTTACTGAGCAGATACCATGGCCAGGCACTATTCTGGGTGTTAGGGTTAGAAGTGGTAAACAGGGCTGGGCGCAGTGGCTCATACCTGTAATCCCAGCACTTTGGGAGGCCAAGGCAGGTGGATCATCTTAGGTCAGGAGTTCAAAACCAGCCTGGCCAACATGGTGAAACCCCATCTCTACTTAAAAAAAAAAAAAGGATCACCTTAGGTCAGAAATTCAAAACCAGCCTGGCCAACATGGTGAAACCCCATCTCTACTAAAAAAAAAATACAAAAAATTAGCTGGGCATGGTGGCAGGCACCTGTAATTCCAGCTACTTGGGAGGCTGAGGCAGGATAATCACTTCACCCTGGGAGGTGGAGGTTGCAGTGAGCCAAGATCGCTCCACTGCACTCCAGCCTGGGCAACTTTAGAAATGTCCAGCATAATCAGAATTAATAATATTTAAAATTATTTTCTAATTATTGAATCTGGTTTTTGTAATTTCATTTTCTAACAATATAGTTGTCTTATATTTATTAAGCAGCTACTATGTGCTTTATGCTACAAGCAGATACTGCCTCTATCTGAGTGCCTTATGGTTATTTTTTCATATCATAACCATCCCATGGAGGAAATCCTAGTGTTATCCCATTTTAAAGGAACCTGAGGCCTACAGAGAGTAAGTACTTACCCAAGGTTGTACAGCTAGTAAATGAAGGAGCTGAGATTTGAGACCAGGCAGTTTTACTTCAGAACCCATGACCTCAGCCACTAGGCCACTTTGCCTACTCTTAGAATATTTACTGAAGAATTATTTCACAAAGTCACCATTCCTTCTGCAAATCAAAACCTTGTTTTTTACTTTTAAAAATATTTTTAAATTTACAGATGTCTCTGTGATATTCCATAAATTATATCTTCTATATTTTCAATGAACTACGAGCATGTTTTTTCATTCCTTCCAAGATTAGTAGGCTATGTTTGATACAAAATTATTTTTATTTTATTTTAGTATGTGTCTAATTTTTCCTAGATTGAAGGATTCTCATTAAGCAAACTAGGGAATTTCAACCTTAAAGACATTGAAAAAGATGTTGTGATCTGGGAATATACTGACAATGCTGCAGGGGACACAGACTCATCAAAAGAAGAGGCACCAAGAGAAATGCCGATTAAAAGGGGACAGGTCTGTTCTCTTTTGTTTCTAGTTGTCAATTTCAGTTGTCAATTGTGAAGTTTGTGGGTTAATCAGTCTTGTCTTCTTTCCTTAACTACCTTAACTATTTCATGGTTCTTTGATTTGCCAGTCTATTTAGTACCTTGAAGAGACAAATAATGAGAAAAGTTTTTTAAAAATTAGATCACTAAATCTGCAGTTATTTATGTAGTTTCTTTGTGCTGGGTCCTTTGAAAGAGACTCAGAATTCAAAGATAAATCCTTATCTGTGCTCAAAGAGCTTAGTCTTAGGTGGTATTATGAGGTTTAAATGTATGAAAGGTTAACTAACTTTCAGTTACTAAAATAACAGTGAATGTATATATAATTTAATGTACTGGTCCCATACTGTTGGAGGTGGGCAGGGGAATTTATAGCTATTAGAATTTCAAACGAAGATCTCTGCAGTGTAACTATCCTAGTAATAAGAATAAGATTCTCTCCCAAGTAGGTGAAAGGCCCCTGATCTTCCCATAAAATGGGGTAGAATGACCATAATATCTACAAAATTATTGGATTCGCATACCAGCTCTATACAAACAAGTCATGTCACTCCTCCAGTTCGTGTTTTACTCATTCCTAAAATGAGGAGTTAGTGGTGAATCATAGATTTTCCAGTTGTGGTTTCTAGAATTCTTGAACACTGGGAGGAGGAGGAGGAGAGTGGTGGTACCACCCTACCCCTGCTGCCACCAGAACCACTTTTATCTATTTCCTATTTGGAGTTTCTGTAGTGGAGAAAAGTATAGGCTGTGGAGCCAGAATATGTGAATTTGTATCCCAGCTCTCCCACTTCCCAGCTCTGTGTCCTTGGGCAAGTGACTTAGCCTTTCTGCGCACCAGTTTCCTCCCTACTCATGGGGATAATATTGGTACCCTCTCATAGGGTTACTTACAGAATGCTTAACTCAGTGCCGAGCATGTGGTGAGCACTCAGTAAATGTTAGCTGCTATTCTTATTTGAAAAAGAAAATGTTTCTGCTTTAAAGGAAACCAGTTTAAGTACCTGTAGTCTAGATATTTCAAAGGTCTCTCCAGTTTCATGTTATGGTATTATCAAGTCATTTCAGTGAGATGCTTAAAAATCCTTTGTAATGCTGTTATGGATAAAGAGGTAAAATGTTACAACGCTTAAAATTTCTGGGGCATTTTTTTGTGTCCTCAAACTATAGTGTTTGGGACCTAGACAACTTGGGATTTTTAATAAATTCTGCTTTGTAAAGCCACCATGTGAATTTATATTACTTGACAGAACCTTTGTGGTTGAGAAAAATATACCACTGGTTTTGAAGCTTAATATAATAAAGTATGATTGAAGACAAATTTGTGCACCTTAGAGGAAATTACTTTTTTCCAGTGTGAATTATAGGAAAAGCTATTGCTGTAAATCCAGTTAATGCTTTATTTTTACATTTTTATGTTATTTGAAAAGATTAATCATGCTGCCACTTCTGAAATAAAGTGAACTCCAGACATTATGAGGTTGCATATGGTGTGCAGTGTACTTTGATCAGGAGACATTGAAACATTGTTCTCATTCAGCCACTGCCAGGCAGTGCAACCTTCTGACAAGCCATGGAAATTTGTGGGGCTTCAGTTCCTTCTCTTATAACATGCAGGAGTTGGACTAGATTACCTCTTGAGAGCATCTTACAGTTGTGACATTGTGTTTCAGTGATATATGGATTTCTTGAACTTAAAAAGGCTATACCTACGTGAAAAAATACAGAGAGCAACCAAGTCTGCCAGATGCTTTCCCTTGTTTCTGATTTAATCCTCATCACTATCCTGTGTTATAGGTGGTATCATCCCTACTCTGCAATAATGATAGCGACCATTTTTTGAACACTGTGTGCCAGGCACTGTGCTAAGCACTTTACAGACACTATCTCATTCAGTCCTCCCAACAACCCTATGAGGTGGGTACTGTTATCCCCATTTTTTAGATGAGGAAACCCAGGCTTAGACAGATTATAGATTTTGACCCGGGTCATACATGGCTAGTACATGGCAGAGTTTGGATTTCAAATCTAAGATTGTCCCAATTCCAAAACCAGTCTTCTTAGCCACTGTGCTGTGCTACCAGTCTGAGAATGAAGAAGCTAAGTCACAGAGCAATTAAGAGCTATGACGTGGCAGAATCTATTTGGGCCCATATTTTCCCATATCCTAAGTAATACATACTTTTTAATATATTACAACGCAATTATATTCCAACCTGTCAGTAGTCTATAACTGTAAAACGAGTGTCAATTTCTGATGGCAAGAGTTATTTGACTTTAAAATCATTTGCCACTGACTGAGTCAGTGTGCTTATGTAGCTTCTCAGGGCAGGGAGAGGAGTGTTTTTCCTTTTTCTCTATGCCTTTAGCTATTGTCCATTTTTGTGTGTCTGTGACTATAAAGGTGCCTCCAGCAGCAGTAACAGGAAGAGTTCAGTGCTGAGAATATTAGCAACCCATGCACAGTCCTCTCCACCTGTTATTAACAATTCAAAATTAGGAGCGCTGTCTGGTTAAATAAAACTGATCTATTCCTTTGATAATGACTGGATTATGGCATATTCTAATCCTAATAGTGCAGTGAAATAATGCTATTTTACTACAAACAAAATAGAAGTTAGAATTGATTTATCTAGATGCATTGTCAGGTTTATATCTTTGCTAAGGTTTTCCAGATTTTTTTAATTTGATGCTTGAATTTAATTTAATTTTCCAGATTATACTTACATCAGAAATAACCTGTATGTTTCTCTTTGCTATTAATAGGTGTCATTAATATTGGATATGAAATACCAGCCTTCAGTACCAGTTGGGCAGCTCTGGGTGGAATTGCTTCGATTCTATGCTTTGGAATTTAATTTGGCCGATTTAGTGATAAGTATTCGTGTCAAAGAATTGGTATCTCGGGAATTGAAGGATTGGCCCAAAAAGCGCATTGCCATTGAAGGTATCTCAAAATGTTTATCTTTAATTCCCTCCCACCACCCCACCTTTTTTTTTTTAAAAGGTACCAGTCTAATAGCATGCTTTTTATTTCAGTCTCTTTTCAGCTCCAACAAGTAAGGTAGGCCTTCCCTCAAAGGGAAATAAATAGTTAGAATCTTGCATGTGTTACAGTGGGTCATTTCAAGGAATCAAACTGTTCACCCTGGGTATTTAAAGTATAAACAACTTGAATATTGGCTGGCTGAGTCCTTGCTTTCTTTGTAGATTGCTTAACCACTTAAATGCCTAAAATATGTTTTTCAAAGTGCTATGTAAATCCCCCTTTCCTCTTTATCATTAAATTCAGTCCTTTTGTGGATTGTTGTAGTCGTTTAGTTTTGCAAAGGTGAGGACGATTTTCTTGTCAAAAATGTCATTCTCCACTGGATTCCTCTCCAGTAGAGAGAATGAATAGTTATTTTTGACGTATCTACAGTAACATTTAGAACTTATTCATAAAAACACATTTTTAGTGAAGGCTTATTTAACTGAAATCACTTTATCAAAGACACACTGATGTGCCCTGTAGACATCATTAAATGGACTAGATCTTCTCAGCTTTGCAAAGTCAGGAGGTTGAAGCCCCTCTAGAAATCTTAATTCTCCTCCTTTAAATAATTTAAAGAACCTCCTAAATGGAATTCTCTTATTTTTGCTTGATTTTTTTTCAAGCTTTATGTTGCATAAGAGGGTTTTTTTGCATTTTGCATAAATTCTGTGTGCAGTCATGGGGATCTCACATTTTTAAACCCTCCCCTGCAGTTTCTCTGGCTCAGCTCTTCTGGCCAATTGCCTAACCTGCTGGAGTTCTAGGGAGGAGAAAAGATTGAGAGAAGTGGTGTCTCCTCCTGGTGCCTCCCTCTCGCCCCTGAAATTCAGTCCAGCCAATTCAGTGATGGGGCTTCCCAGGGCAGAAGAGTGGAGGTAAGCTTGATAAACCGCAGGGCCTGGCTGAGTGGGGAGGCAGAGCACTCAGCAGCAGAGCCTGGTGGGAAGATCTTCCTTCCCAAGGGCCTAAGAGCCATGCTGATAACATCTTTTCTACCTCCAAAGTCACAGAGCACAATAGGGAGAAGGGGTACTGGTTCTGAACAGAATGGGTTCCCTTCATAGAGCAGATGTTTCAGAAAATACTGCTTTTTGTTCTTAAACTCTGTTTTCTTACTCTTCACCTCTAGTTTTTTTTTTTTAAGCCTATAAAGTAAAAGATAAATTTTACCGTTGTTTGTTGTCTGTTTTTATCTGCAGCAGGCTAATTTTTAAAACATGAAATACAGTAGTATATGAAGACATGGATTTTTTCTGTTTTTTTTTTTTTTTTTTTTTTTTTTTTATTACAGATCCCTATTCTGTTAAAAGAAATGTGGCAAGGACCCTAAATAGTCAACCTGTGTTTGAATATATACTTCATTGTTTAAGGACAACATACAAGTATTTTGCTCTTCCACACAAAATTACAAAATCCAGCCTTCCAAAGCCCCTGAATGCAGTTACATGTATTTCAGAACATTCCAAAGAAGTAGTAAATAATGATCCAGATATACAAGCAAAAGATGATAAACTCAAAAACTCAGTTTTGGCTCAAGGCCCTGGTGCTACTAGTTCAGTTGCAAATACCTGTAAGCTACAGCCACTTACTCTTGAAGAGACTGCGGAAAGCTTTGGAAGCCCACCAACAGGAGAAATGGGAAATGAACATATCAGTGTCCACCCCGAAAACTCAGACTGTATCCGCGCAGACGTTAACTGTGATGATTACGAGGTTGATAAAGTGCACCATCAAGAAACAGGAAGGAAAAATGAGAGAGAGAAAATTGGAAGGAAGGGCAAGCATCTGTTGACTGTCGATCAGAAACATGGAGAGCGTGTCGTCTGTGGTAGCATATGTAATAATGAGTCAGACAGCACTTTGGATTTAGAAGGCTTCCAAAATCCCACAGCTAAAGAGTGTGATGGACTTGCTACTTTAGATGACAAGGTTGATCTTGATGGAGAAAGAATAGAAGGTACCGAGGACCTAGAAGATTCTCTAAACCACTTTACCCACTCAGTACAGGACCAGGCATCAGAAATAATTCCCTCTGATGAAGAGGAGGAGGAAGATGAAGAAGAGGAGGAAGAAGAACCTAGGCTCACCATTAACCAAAGGGAAGATGAAGATGGCATGACTAATGAAGATGAGTTAGACAACACATACACGGGGTCAGGGGACGAGGATGCCCTATCTGAAGAGGATGATGAGTTAGGCGAGCCTGCTAAGTATGAAGATGTGAAAGATTGTGGGAAACATGTAGATGGAGCTCTGCTAGTGGAACTTAACAAAATAAGTCTTAAGGAAGAAAATGTATGTGAAGAAAATTCACCTGTGGATCAGTCTGATTTTTTTTATGAATTCAGTAAACTTATCTTCACCAAAGGCAAGGTAATCAGTACCACTACTAGTCATAGAACTGGGAGATTTTAAGCAATTTGAATGCATGTAATTTCAATTTTTATATACTAGGAGTTTTCCTAGTTTGGTAGTGTTTAACAAGTTGGCCTTTCATTCTGATATGACTGCTTGGTCCACTTTCCTCCTTAAGACTCATGGGAATTAGCAGAAGAAGGGAATGCTATTAGTAGTGAAAATAACTACCTTGTTTTAAGGATACCATAGGATGTCCTCATCTCTCAGATCATTTGAATGGATGCATGTTATATTTTTGTTTCCTTTGGAAAGTGGATAGGAGACTATGTACTTTTAAAAAATGATTCCAGACTCCTTTATTTGGCAAATAAAGTGTTAAGTCTTGTTTTGCTTTGCCATATTCCTGCAGTCTCCTATGGTGGTGTGCAGCTTATGCAAACGAGAGGGTCATCTAAAGAAGGACTGTCCTGAAGACTTCAAAAGAATCCATCTAGAACCTCTGCCACCGTTAACACCCAAGTTTTTAAATATCTTAGATCAAGTTTGTATCCAGTGTTACAGTAAGTTATTCACATTTCTTTTGATTTGTCAGAATACTAAATTGACATTTACTCGAGTCATTAGAATCACTATTAGCTCTCTAAACATTAAGGACCAAGTCTATTCCATTCTCTGTTGTATCCACAGTGTGCCATGTCATGTCTGTTCCATTTGCGACACTCAATAGATGTCAAAGAAAGATGAGGAAAGAAGCAGAGAGGGTCTTTTATATTTAAAAAAAATTTTTTTTTTAAATTTTTTGAGACAGGATCTCACTCTGTCACCCAGGGAAGTCCTGGCAGAACAATCATAAGCCACTGCAGCCTCGACCTCCCCACACTAAAGTAATCCTCTCACCTCAGCCTCCGAAGCAGCTGGGAGCACAGGTGCATGCCACTATGCCTGACTGATTTTTTTTTTTCTTCTTCTTCTTTCTGACTGATTTTTTAATTATTTGTAGAGATGCAGTTTCCCTGTGTTCCCCAGGCTAATCTTGAATTCCTGGGCTCAATCAAATGGTGGATCTTTTATTTTCCTTTTAATGCCAAGTGTCTTGTGTACTTCCTTTTATTAACAGCATAGTTGTTGCATCAAGGTACATACCAGTCACAGCAGGTTTCATTTTTTAGAGGGTGGTAGGGAGACACGGTCTTGCTCTGTACCCCAGGCTGGAATGCAGTAGCGGGGTATCAGCTCATCACAACCTCTCTCCTGGGTTCAAGCGATTTTTCTCCTTCAGCCACCCGAGTAGCTGGTATTAGAGGCATGCATCACCACACCCAGCTAGTTCTTGTATTTTTTGTAGATACGGGGTTTCATCATATTGGCCGGGCTAGTCTCAAACTCCTGACCTCAAGTGTGTCACCCACCTCAGTCTCCTAAAGAGGTGGTACAGGCTTGAGCCACTGCGCCTGGCCAGCAGGTTTTTTTTTTTTAAAGCTTAGTATTAAGTATTAAATATCTTTCCCCATTTCAATTTTCCATTACTCTGCCAAGAAATATTTTTTTTGTGTGACGAAGTCTAGCTCTGTCACCCAGGCTGGAGTGCAGTGGTGCAATCTCAGCTCACTGCAACCTCTGCCTCCTGGTTTCAAGCAGTCCTCCTGCCTCAGCCTCCTGAGTAACTGAGATTACAGTCATGCGCCACCATTGTCAGACTAATTTTTTTTTCTGCATTTTTAGTAGAGATGGGGTTTTACCATATTGGCCAGGCTAGTCTCAAACTCCTGACCTCCAGTGATTCACTCACCTTGACCTCCCCAAAGTACTGGGATTATAGGCGTAAGTAAGCCAGAGTGCCCGGCCAAAAATTAAAATTCGAATTACTTGAAGCCTGGACACACTTTCATGGCTAGCTGGGCTGTATAAAGGTTGGTGGTGTTATCCTTCCTGCTGTGTAAGCAGATCCAGGCCCCAGAAAGATGGGACCAGGTTATATAACTTTTTGAAAAGTTTACTACAAAAATGAATGGACTGTTATAAGCCAGGATACAAAGTAAGGATGAGTATAAGAGAGGGACATTTTCTTCCAGAAAAAAGATATTTCCTGAAGAGTCTCAGTTCATAATTTTCCCAAAATGGTTGGGAGAGGGTAAAATCTCAATATGAATTTCAAAGTACTGTTTCTGTGAGGGGCCGAAAGTTGTCTTGCTGAGGATCTTTTAAGTCTTAAAACTAGAGTACTAGCAATTCCCAACTGGTATCCTTTGAAATGTTTTTCTAGATGCAGTTAATAAATACTAGGGCCAAGTAGGGAATAATGCTACACACTCCCTTCTCTCTTAGGGACAGTCAATCTCCTTTAGAGATTTCCAGGACATATTAACATAATAAAGGTATCTGAGAAATATTATTTCTAAAATTTGAACATAGAATACTTTCCAAGTAACACTAAATAATAGCCTACATAACAACCCTTAGGAACACAAGTTTGGGGAAGCATTGGTGTAGAGAGGCTTAAAGTTTTACAAAAAGAAAACATTTAAAAGAGAGATGTTCAGCTGCTTAAAATAAAGGAACTTGTTTCACATGGCTTCATTATAAGGTGTTCGTCTGTGCCAGAAGGCACGTGTTCTTAACCAGTGCTTTTTTTTTTTTTTTGAAACATTTTTTGGATATTACGAGCTATGAAAAAAACCTAGGTTCTCCTTAGGGAAAAAAATACATGTAAATGCTCACAAACTTTTAAATTCACACTTTAGTGGGGTGGTGATCCCTGAAGGCCCTTTCTGTAATGCTGGTGTCTTTTGGGAAACCCAGGTGCAGATCCCCTGTTTAAATTATTTTCCATTTCAAGAGCACTTCTTAGACTTTTAATTTTTTTTTTTTTCAAAGATGGGGTTTCACCATATTGGTCGGGCTGGTCTTGAACTCCTGACCTCAGGTGATCCACCCACCTCAGCCTCCCAAAGTGCTGGGATTACAGGGGTGAGCCACTGCGCCCGGCGCTTCTTAGACTTTTAAAAAAGGACATTTTAAATTTTCCATTGCTGTTAAAAAATTAGCCGGGCATAGTGGTACATGCCTATAGTCCCAGCTACTGGGAAGGCTGAGGTGGGAGGATGGCTTGAGCCTGGGAGACAGAGGTTGCAGTAAGTTAAGATTGCACCACTGTACTACAGCCTGGCCGACAGAGCCAGACCCTGTCTCAAAAATAAATTTAAAAAATTTACCTTGTTAATGCTGTCTACTGAGAAGACATAATAATTTAGGAATTTTTTAATTTAAGTTTATAAGTTTTATTTTCTAAAAATTAAAAAGAGTGTCGACAGTCTTATTTTCTCAATATGTCTATTTATTTTTAAACAGAGGATTTTTCTCCAACAATTATAGAAGATCAGGCTCGTGAACATATTCGGCAAAACCTAGAAAGTTTCATAAGACAGGACTTTCCAGGTAAATTATTTGTTTTTTATTTTTAAGAAAAGTTGTGTGACCTTTCTTCCAAATGAGTTCATGTGTTATAAGCACACTGATTTTGAGAATCAGGGTTTCCATTGTTTTGCAATATACCCAGGATGCTCCTTGGTCAGCCCAATCCTCGTTTACCAACAGAAATAGTATAGGGTTTATTCTAGCAAGTGCCATAAATGAATTTCGTGTAATACTATGTTTAGAGTCAAAGTTAAGCTTACATTATTAAATGTGTTGAGGTAATCTAACATTTTCCTTGAAATGTCTTTGCCTTTGAGAATAAAGCAGCGCTGGTAATCTTTCTTGCCATATACAGCTTATATGTAAAGGAAACTTTGAGAAAAAGATTGTAGAATAAATGACCAGTTAATCCAAGAACATAAGTATGAGATTAATATAGGATAGTTAAACAACTGGGTATTTTTGCTTCAAGAGAGGGCCAATTGATCAAAAATTAAATGTACTCAGGTAATTAGTTATTACTTTTCATATATCCCTAACAGGAACTAAATTGAGCCTGTTTGGCTCCTCCAAAAATGGATTTGGGTTCAAACAGAGTGACCTTGACATCTGTATGACAATTAATGGACTTGAAACTGCTGAGGTACAGTGACCACATAAAACTTCCATTTGCTGTGGCAGTATAATTTGACCAATCTAGAGTGACATTACAGCTTGGTATTTTCCAAATTTATCAGGGTATACCCTATGGGCTGTACTGTTTGGCACAGTCTCTGGCCAAATACATTAAATAGCTTAGAAAGAATGTGAGGAATGTGAGGAGTAGAAAGGTTGTACCTTCACCCTGTAGCAAAAAGTGGATTGGAAAGTGATGCCTGGGAATTCTGCATAGCTGAACCAGCCTCTCCAGTGTCTCATTGGCTTGGCTACTGTGCTGACTTGGATCACACACCCACATAAGGTTATCTGTAAAGTTTTTTACCAGATGGGCAGTGTGGTAAATGGTAAGAGTACTAATATTATAGTCCAGAGGCCTGGATTTGAGACAAACTTGTTTCATCAGTACCTAAACATGTGGTCTTTGGTAAATAATCAATAAAGTTTAATATCTGTTCCTCCTGCCTCCACTGACTTTTGTACACATTATCATGGATCATGTATGTCAGGAGTCAGCAAACAATGGCCTTTGGGCTAAATTCAGCCCCCCACTGCCTGTTTTTGTAAATAAAGTTGTTTTGGAACAGAATCATACCTACTCACTTGCGTAATGCCTATGGCTGCTTTTACTCTGTAAGTACAGAGTTTAGTGGTTGTAAGAGACCATATGGCACATAAAGGAGAACAAGCTTGCCAGCCCTTGGGATATCTGAAGGCATTTATAAAATATAAAATACCATATAAAGGTATAAAGTCTGGGAAGTGCTGAGTCCCTGTTCTTTTTAAATCTTTGACAGCAGTCCAAATGCTAGATATCTACATGAATGATGCTGCTGTTGCTGAAGACCTTTTTGTACCTTTTCTTAGTTTCAAGTCTTTATATTTTGAGGATACATCTGATTTGGGAAAATAGTCAAAAGTGATCTAGCCTGAATTTGAATAAAGTATATAAGCAAAATTGGCTCAACATATGGAATGACCCTATCATACATCCTCAAGGTTTATTTATTTATTTTACTTGGCTTATAAACTCTTTTGAGGGCATTTCTAAAATAACATTCCAAATATGTTCTGGGATTTTTATGACCATCAAAAAGGCCTGTGTTGATAGAGTCAGCCCAAATGTTTTTAAGAATGATTTATTTGAAATACTATTCATATTTGCTGTATGACTTTAGTTTTATACATTATAGTGCTGGCTAGTCCTATAGGGAAATAATTTGAGCTTAATCACTCTCCACACCAATTCATCAACTCCTAAACTATAATGAAGCTCTATTTAGAATAAATAAGCTGGAGCACAGAAGCCTCCTCTTACATATTCTGGGACATGGGGTACTTCTGAATGATATAATTAAGTGGAGGGGAAGAAATGAAGGTCCTCACTGTGGTTCAGACTTTTTTGGAAGCCCTGGGTCCATAGGCTTCCTGACTGAATATAGCCTTTGTTGCACACCCAAAAAACAATTAGGATGTATCGGGTGTTCAGTGATTTTTGTACCCTCAGGATGTTGCCTGTGAATACTGACTCTGATACCCAACTAGAAAGGAAAAATATAGAGAGAGACTGACTTGAAATTAATTTCATTATTTCAGAAGGTAATGGAAACTATAGCCAGTTTCAGAACCTGTCTTCCAGTTTTTATTAAGTTCTTTGTATCTTCTTTGTTGCAGGGATTAGACTGTGTCAGAACTATTGAAGAATTAGCACGAGTCCTCAGAAAACATTCAGGTACCTCTGTAAACTTTTTCTAAAAATATTTTTGACTTTTTAATTAGTCTTTTGTATACTCTTCCCTCTGTATCCTTGGGGTGTTAGTTTCAGGCACACCCCTCGCCCCTTACCCCTCCCCTCCCCAGCAGATAAAAAAATCCTTAGATGCTTAAGTTCCTTATATAAAATGACATAGTATTTGCATATAACCTATATACACCCTTCCATATACTTTTAGTCATCTCTAAATTATAATATCTAATACAGTATAAATGCTATGTAAATAGTTGTTATACTGTATTTTTTATTTGTATTATTTTTTATTATTGTATTGTTAGTTTTTTATTAGTTGCTTTTTTCCCTCAAATATTTTTGGTTTGTGTTTAGTTGAATATGGGGATGCAGGACCCACAGACATGAAGGGCCAATTGTACTTAGAGTTTACTAATGCCATGCAGCAGTTTAATGGCTCATTTATAGAATGATTGCAATATTAGCATCTTTTTAAAATCTTGTATGCTTAATTATGAAAGACTCAGGAATTGGTGATAATTTATGGGTATGTCATTGCCTAGCTCAGTTTTATTTCAAGACAAAGCCTACACCAGACAGGCAAGAAAGTCCGTAAATTATTTTTCTTCATTGGCATTGTGTAAATCAAAGTGTAGGAGTTGCTAATGGTGTGAAGTATCAAGGAAAGCACTCTGGACTGGGCATGTGAGTGAATTTGCAGCTGTTCTGCTCAGTAAACTGTGTATGACCCTAAACAAGTCCTTCACTTGAAGTGATCTATTTCTTTTCTTTTCTTTTTTTTTTTTTTTAAGAAATGGGATTGTGCTAGGTTGTCCAGGCTAGTCTCTGAACTCTTAGGCTAAGGTGATCCTCCTGCCTTGGCCTCCCAAAGTGCTGGGAGTATAGGTGTGAGCCACCATGCTTGGACTGATCTCTTTTTTCATTGATAAATTGGGAAAACTGGACTGGGTAATTTCTAGAGTATTTACAGCTGTAAAATGTATAGATTTTGTAAACCATGGACAGAATTGAAATGCTGTTAACATATCCTTTTGTTGTCATGGCAGCTATGGATACCATTAACAGTGAAAAATCTTCTTTTAAAATGTAGTTCAGCAAACTTCTATGCTAAGAGCTGAGAATAAGGGTGAACAATATATGGCCCCCGTCCTCAAGAAACTTAAAATCCATGGTCTTTCCATGAAAAGCTTTTGTATATTTCAGTTAAGAACAGACTTTTAAGTCACAGAGTGAATGTGCACACACACCTAGGCATACACATACATACACACCTAGAGTGCCCCTTTTCTTTGAATTTTTTTTCCAGGAGTTAATAAAGTACATACCATGTTGTTTAAATAACACGATGAAAAAAAATCTTAATTTTGGTTTATTCCCAACAAAAGTTAACCTAAAGTATACAGAGATTGGGTTGGGCTTTGTTTTCTTAAATGTGCATTGATTTGTTCACAGAGGGCAGGAAAAAATATTTAAAAAAGAAGTGCATTGATATACTTTTCTTTGGCCATTGAAATAAACATTTCCCTAACTTGGGAATTCCATCTCTAAAGGTCATGTGTTTTGTTTTGTTTTGTTTTGTTTTAAAAGTAGTGCAAAGAAACTAAAGTACTGAGTTACCATGACTATTAATTTTGTTTATTTATTTATTTATTTTTGAGACAGAGTCTCGCTCCGTGGCCCAGGCTGGAGTTCAGTGGCATGATGTCAGCTCACTGCAACTTCCACCTCCCAGGTTCAAGTGATTCTCTTGCCTCAGCCTCCCAAGTAGCTGGGACTACAGGCGCATGCCACCATACCTGGCTAATTTTTTGGTATTTTTCATAGAAACGGGTTTTACCGTGTTAGCCAGGATGGTCTTGATCTCCTGAACTCATGATCCACCTGCCTTGGCCTCCCAAAGTGCTGGGATTACAGGTGTGAGCCACCGTGCCCCACCAACTATTAATTTTTTAGCACTTAGCTAGACTTTAACTTTGTGTTTTCAAGTAATTTAATTTCAAATTTAAAGGAAAGCAGCAAAAGTTGCATAAAGAGCTCCACATATAGCTTCTATTCAGATCTACCAATTAACATTTTCCATATTTGATTCATCATTCCATCTTTTGCTTGCTCTCCATTTCTTCCTGTACCATTTGAGATTAAGCTGTAGACATTATGTCCTTTCCCCTAAATACCTCAGTATGTATTTCCTACGAGGGGACCATGTTAAAAACAAATCATTTTTAGACTAGAAATGACTTAGGCACACAGATGATTATAATAATAATGGAATGCAGATTGCACGGAACAAGAATTTCATAACAGCTAGAGGGCTGTGTTTAAAACTTAGTGTCTTTAAAATCAGTCACCCCAGGTATTTTATTGGGTGCCTCCTATGTGCACAGCACTGTGTTGGGCACTTAGGGGTGGTGGAAAAATAAAAAATCTATGTTTTTCTTTTGAAAGCTTCCGTATTTTAAGAGGTAAGATAATCTCCCAAACTACGTAACAATGTAAGGTAGTATTCAGTTAAAAAACTTCTGAGAAGAGAGAATATGGGAACGAGTTGCACAGGGAAGGTTGATGGAAGAGATGGACTTGCTGTGATCTCAGGTGAAGGTGAATACAATTTGAAAAGGATGGCAAAAGAAGGCATTTCTAAGTACATAGAAGTGAATGTGATACTTACTGTGTGATATTTTGGAGAGCAGTGAGAAGATTGGTACATTTGGAGATTTTCAGGTGGGAAATATTAGAAGATAAGGTCAAGTCTGTAAATATTTGGAAGCTAGTGAAGTTTCCTTAGGAAGGAAAGGACCCAATGAAAGCATACCATAAGGTTTTTAGGCAGCTGGTGTGGTCTCTGTTAAGGAAAGTATAATCTAGACAACAGGGCATCAGGACTTCAGCCAGGCTGTCAGTGGTACTCACAGGAAAAATATATGAGAGATTCCAAGTGGGGAAATTTCCTGGATTTGGTACCTACAAGTAGGAAGTAAGGCCAATATGTATTTGAGAAGGTCAAAGGTATTTGAGAACTGGGAATATTTGCAGAGAACACCTGTGTGGAAGTGTTTAGTTTGCCATGGGCATATAATCTCAAAGAGTTAACACTCCAGAAAGCAATTAGAAATATGGGGTTGTCAGTCAGAATTGAAGATGAAAATAAAACAGTTTTTTGCATTGAAAGCCTTGAAGAAAAACAGAGAGATTGAGAGAGAGACTAGACAGAAATTAAGAAAAGAAACTGGAATGATATGCTGTGAATAAATCCTAGACTTTGTAGTGTTGTAATGGTCAACAATGTCAAATTCCAAAATGGGAAGGATGTGAAGAAAAAGGCATCTGTCTCATTTAGAGGCAGGATAGCAAAGTAGTAGGTGGAGGTTCTGGAATCAGACTCTGGTTTTAAATTCTGTCTCCCTTTTGCTGGCTGTGCAATCCCAGAAAGTCACTCAGCTTCATAACAAGCACTCAGTTCCTCATCTCTAAAGTGGAAATAACAATTCTATGGCATTTAAGATTAAGAAAGATAATACATTAAAGTGCAAGGCCTAGCATATTCTAAGTATTCAGTAAAATAGGCTTCCTTGCCCCCTTTCCCCATCAAATTAAGTTTCATTTCCTCTGTCTGCCACAGACCTTTTTTTTCCTGAAATGTCTTCTATCTACTTATTTTGTCCTGTGTTCTATGGTATGATCACTATGTATCTGCTCTCTAGATATCACCACTTAACTGTCTCAGAAGAAACTCAAACTCTGACATCTCAGAATGAGCTTATCTTTCACTTTCACACTTCCCTTCTGTAGCAACCAACTCCATTAATCTGCCCTTCCTTCAGAAACCTCTTTCATGGTTGTTGATATTGGCATCCCTGGAATCAACAAAACAGATGAAATGATAATTAGCCTGACCCAGACTAGGTTGGCAGTCAGTCAGTCTTACCTAGATTTGAATTCCGGCTCCACAGTTTACCAGCTGCATATTCCTAAGCTAGTGAATTTTTCTGGGTCTCTGTTTCCTCATATGTAAGATGAGGGTGATAAACCTAAGGAGGTAATGTTTATAAAAGACTCTTCACATACCGCTGTCACACATTAGGTGCTCAGGAAATGGTAGCTCTTACTGTTAAAGGATCCTCCTTTATTACCCCTAGCTCCCCATCCAGTTATAGATGCTATCAAACATGCCTTGCTTCTTCTGTGTATCCCCATACCAACATGAGAGTTCACACTGTGTTATTTTTTCATAAGTGGTCACCCTGCCTCTATTCCTGGTACCACCAGTCTGTCTACTGCCAGGGGCATTGTCGAACTTGATGTAGTCAGTGATTCCTCCCAACTTAGACCAGTTCGTTGGCTCCTCTTTGATTCTAAGAATAATTCTTAGCAAAATGTGTATGTTTTCTAGTTGGGCTCTTCCCAGTTTCTCCACCGTCTTCTATGCCTCATATTCCATTCCCTCAAGTTCATTCTATAACCTACACAATTCTCTGGAACCTCCTGTACATACTATTCTGTTGGAGGCATCTACGCTTTCTGTGTACAGTTTGCGTTGCCTGGTAAATTCCCTCAACTGCTACTATTTTTGCTGGCTGTTCTCCCTCTTTTTCCAAGCTTAGCTCAAGCAATTTCCTCTCTTCTATTGAAGTTGGTTGCTTTTTATTACCTTCATAACTTCATAACTTCTGGCTCTAAGGTGAGTAATTTGTTCTGAGGATGATTGTCCCATAGGCTGTTCTCCAAATTAGATATAGTCACATGGGAAGAATAGGTGGGAACTACGTAGTTCAGGCTCTGTCTAGGTTCCTCTGTTTTGGTATTTGTCTGACTAACAACCACACCTACATGCGTGTACACATGTAGGGTCCAGCCCTACAGGGACCGATGAGGCCCTCTCTATTGGTGTGGAGAGAAGAAACTGGAAGTAAAGACACAAGACACACAGATCAAGAGAAAGAGAATTTGGGCCCAGGGGCCACTGCCAAGCAAGGCGCGGAGTCCAGCAGTGGCCCTGAGTGCCTGGATACTCTGACTTTTATTGAGGACAAAGCAAGGGGCAGGGTAGGTAGGGTGAGTCATTGGTGGTCAGTGATAGGGTCAAGTAAATCACGTGTCTTGGAGATAGGGGCCCAGGACTTTCAAGTAGCTGAGTCAAGGGAAGGAGCATAATGTGTCAGCACTTTTTTCATTAAGAAAGAACAAAGACTTGAAGATTTATGTTACTATTACTGATTCTGTCTTCCAAGAAAAAGAGGAACCAGGTGCAAAAGGGGAACATGAAGTAGACATGGAACGTGACCACTGAAGAACAGCATCACAGAGGCAATTAAGCCCCTGGATGTCTGTCGGCCTCCCTGACAGCCGTCAGGCCTACCACAAGTGTTTGCAGGAGTGGAATTTTCTCCTAACTCCTCCAAAGAAGGAGGTATCTTGGACGTCTCCTTCCACAGCTGGCTAAACAGTGGGCTCTTTCTCAGCGCTGGCGCTGCCTCGCAGCCAAGATGCCCTCCAGCAGCCCTTACACAGGTGTGACAGAGGGCTTAGAGCATCTTGCCTTAGGGTCACTTCTTTCACAATGTCACCTTAGGTACACACTTCACAACCCTAGAAACATTAGCAAAAAGGTTATACTGAGTATATAACCTTAAAGGGTTATACTGAGTATATATATCTAGGTGTCTATATCAATGATAACTTATGAGTAATTATGTGATTATATTTCTAATTCTTTTCTATTTTATTATTTATATGGAAACAGGCTGTGGCTTTAGGCCCTTGCCTTGGCATTTGCGGGATCTCCCGCCCACATACACACACGCACACATGTGATCCAGTAAGGTCCCGGAGGAGAGTGGCTGTTTGATTCTTGTAGTTCTAATATCAATGTGCTTAATAAATGTAAACTTTGCCGGACTAGTCTTCCTAGATGTTTGTTAATAGAATTTTTTTTGACTAGTCCTAATGAAGGCAGTGAAACAGGCCAAAGTTAGGTTTACACCATTTTATACTGGAACATTAACAAAAGAGTTACTTATATCCCCAGCTGCTGAATTTAATGATAACATTTTATTTCCCAACTTAGGTCTGAGAAACATCTTACCTATTACAACAGCAAAGGTACCAATTGTGAAGTTCTTCCATTTGAGAAGTGGTCTGGAAGTAGATATCAGTTTGTATAACACATTGGTAAGATTTTCTTCAGGCTTTTTGTTTAGAGAGATTAAGGGAACAAATGTCTCACCTTGCAAAAACCTCAAATTAAGCAAGCCATTCATTTCGTCTTAGTCAATCTTTCAAGGGTTATTATGCTTACTTGCTGTGAACCTGGCCATGTTCTGAGACTGAAGATTCACAAATAATTCAGATATGTTTCAGGGGGTTATAGGACCTCTCTGGACCCTGAGCGGTGTTTGTGCAGAGAGATATTATATCTACTGAAAGGGAACTGATAGTTTATTTCACCAGCCCTTATTTTCTAGATGTTCAGACCAAGGACATAAAAGCCATGAAGTCAGATGTTACTTATAATTCTTTATTATTATCTAGTAAGTTAATGAAGATTATCTTTAAGGGAAAAAAAAAAGGTTAATTTTAGTTGAAATGTCTTCTACCTAAAATAAATCACACTGTAAACCTATTTATAATATTCCAGCTTAAAATCTTTTCATTTAGGCTTGCATGTGGCTCATGCTTGTAATCCCAGCCCTTTGGGAAGCTGATGGGGGAGGATCACTTGAGCCCAGGAGTTTATGACCAGCTTGGGCAATATAGTGAGATCCCATCTCCATTATTTAAAACTACAACAACAACAACAACAACAAAAAAAACACTTTACGCGTAATTGTTAGTCTTATAGTGTTATTTCCCTTTTAACAGGCCCTTCATAACACAAGGCTTTTATCTGCTTATTCCGCCATTGATCCCAGAGTGAAGTATTTGTGCTATACCATGAAAGTATTTACAAAGGTGAGTATGCTTCTTATTGTGACTTACCAGGAGATTTCATTGCATCTTTAAACACTGTTGAAAGCATAAGTCTATTTTTTAATGAACTATAGTCATGTGAAATGCTTCATGTAACTCTTTGGCAGGCCCTATGTAGACAGCTAAAATTTTGTTCTGAATTTTATACAGTGATCTGATCTTGCATGTAGGCAACTGTCCACTGCTTTGCTAGGTTGGATTGGCTTTGTTTGCACATTTTTCAAATGTGATTTTTATATTAGTCTTCAAAGTAGTGCACTTTACTTTTA
This sequence comes from Plecturocebus donacophilus, assembly GCA_004027715.1. Classification (NCBI taxonomy): domain Eukaryota; kingdom Metazoa; phylum Chordata; class Mammalia; order Primates; family Pitheciidae; genus Plecturocebus; species Plecturocebus donacophilus. The sequence goes on along the minus strand of PVKP010036367.1, from coordinate 2,043 downwards.
GTGGCAATAGAAGGGATGCAAACTTAGCAGAAAACATTGGTGACCTTTCCTTTGTTCTTTGTTTTCCTTCTGTCTAGATGTGTGATATTGGTGATGCATCTAGAGGCAGCTTATCATCATATGCATATACTCTTATGGTGCTATATTTTCTCCAGCAGAGGAATCCACCAGTCATTCCTGTTCTTCAAGAGGTATTAGTGAATGAAATTTTATTTCTTACCTGGAAAACTGGGTGATCTCTGAGCTTTTCTCCTCCTCTAAAATTCTGTGGTTCTGTAAAGTTATACCTATTTTCCTAGAAGTTTTTGTATCAATACGTTGTTTGTAATTCATACTAATCGTTTAAAAATTAATTTCAGATATACAAAGGTGAAAAGAAACCTGAAATATTTGTTGATGGCTGGAATATTTATTTTTTTGATCAAATAGATGAACTGGTACGTATTTTAAGAGTAAAAATTTTCCTACCTATATCCTTGACTAAAAATTAGCTATACTACAGTGTAGATAGTCAACAACTATTTTATTGCTTGCTGTATTTATATTGATAGTTAAAAAAAAAAAAGTAGTGTTTACAGATGTTTTCTTTGATGTGAGAATATTTTTACTAAGCCAAGTGAATTTGTAGGGACTATATCCAGTATTTCTTTAATGCCTAATAATTCCAAGTGGTTAAGTAACTCTATTCCAAGTGAATGAATATTTGTTCTGTGGTTTTGTACCTAGAGTTTAGAAAGACTTTCACTGAACTAAAGATATGTAATAACCTATGCATTACCAAGGCTCTTAGAATCTATTTCTGGATCCTCCGACTAACATGTTCTGAGACTTCACACTGAAAACTCTGAGCTCTTCTCATCTCTAAGTCATAGAGTAGAGATTAATAAGCTGATGTAATTGATATTTTTAAATATGAAAGAAAAGTTGTATAATTAAACTCTATTTAATTAGAAATAAATCCAAATTTACTCCCTAAGATACAAATGAATATTGATATTAATACTTTACTAAAGACCATGGTGTTCCTTGTTCCCTTTTATTCCTAGCCTACTTATTGGCCAGAATATGGAAAAAATACAGAATCTGTTGGGCAGCTATGGTTGGGCCTTCTTCGTTTCTACACAGAGGAATTTGATTTTAAAGAACACGTTATTAGCATCAGGAGAAAAAGTCTGCTTACAACTTTTAAGAAACAGTGGACCTCAAAATACATTGTTATTGAAGGTACAAATAAAATTAAACTTGAAGTTGAATAGACTATTGAGCTTGAACTATAAGGATATTGTTCTTCCTCCTTGCAGCTGCTTGGGGTGTGCAATACCCCAGCCTCATTGTCCACCCCAAGCCATCTTGTCTCTTTCCAGGCTAAAGATTTGTTTTTAAATGACTGACGCCTTTTCACCTTGTCACAATCTTTTACTTTTGTTAGACACATACTGAAGGATCAGGCAGCAGTAGTGATAAAGCAGCTTCAAGAAAGTGGTACTTTTTTAACCCTCCTATTCAAGAGTTTGAAGAGTGCCACTAAGTGAATTTTCAAGATCTTCATTACCTATTGATGGACTTCACCAATAAGTAATCATATAAAAATTTTGGCATTTACTTTGACTATATGGAAGCCTTTTCTTTTTCTATATTTATTTTTTATTTTTTTGAAACGGAGTTTCGCTCTTGTTACCCAGGCTATCTCGGCTCACTGCAATGTCTGCCTCCTGGGTTCAAGCAATTCTCCTGCCTCAGCCTCCTGAGTACCTGGGATTATAGGCGCCCACCACACGCTGGGCTATTTTTTTTGTATTTTTAATAGAGACGAGGTTTCACCATGTTGGCCAGGCTGGTCTCAAACTCCTGACCTCCCGTGATCCACCTACCTTGGCCTCCCAAAGTGCTGGGATTACAGGCATGAGCCACTGTGCCCAGCCACCTTTTCTTTTATTATTTCTGCCTATTGGTAGTATTAAAATACATTGAACTTTTTGTAAAATGAAACTCAGATCACCATGGGTTACAGACATAGTTTTGACTTTTTTTTTTTTTTTTTTA
>PVKP010036366.1:0-22535 GCA_004027715.1 Plecturocebus donacophilus | reverse complement strand
GTGATCTCGGCTCACTGCAACCTTCACCTCCCGGGTTCAAGCAATTCTCCTGCCTCAGCCTCCCGAGTAGCTGGGATTTACAGGCATGGGTCACCATGCCTGGCTAATTTTGTATTTTTAGTAGAGACAGAGTTTCTCCGTGTTGGTCAGGCTGGTCTCAAACTCCCAACCTCAGGTGATCTGCCTGCCTCAGCCTCCCAAAGCACTGGGATTACAGGTGTGAGCCACTACAGCTGGCTGATTGGGGAATATTTTCAAAGTTCAACAATTTTTTCCTCCTTTTCTTTCCAAGCAGTTTCTGGGTCAGCCCTAGCCATGACTTTCTGCCTAGCCATCTGGTGTCTCCCTTGCACACTCTCAAGGCCTCATGTTCGGCCGGGGATATGTGGACAGCAAGGGCCCAAGTCTCTCTGGAGCAAATGTGCAACCTTGGATCTATGCACATTCTTCAAACCAGCAGGGCTGTGTGGGAGCTTACCAAGGCCTGGTGTGGCTGTCTTGTTCCCAGAATCTTCCTGCTCAATTTCTGGCTAGTCTGCAGGCCAGCTGCTGGCTCCAGTCAGATTGTAACCACAGTCTAGCTGTGATGTTGGTCTTCCCCATTTCTTTGACACTGGGCCCCCTCCAGCCACAAAGTTTTCATGACCTGTTCTGCCTTGGTCAAACTGATGGAGCTGGTGCATGGGATGGGAGGAACCCCAAATTAAATGCCACCTGCTCCCCCATTCTTACTCAAAGTTCAGTTTTTATTTATTTATTTTTGAGTAAATGCTTCTTGGGTATGCCTTTGGTTGATTTCTAGAATCCTGAAATGGTTGTGTTTGACAATTCTGTCCACTTTCCTTGTTGATTTTGGTGGGAAATAATTTTCTGAGCTCCTTCTCACTTCCTCATTTCAGAAGTCTGGTTAGTAGTTTTGAATTTGGATTTTTCTCTTTAATTTGAGACATACCCAGAAGTCTTTCCAAATTTCAAATACGTAACTCTGGCTACATATTCAGTCAATTTAGAAGCTTTTTAAATTGTTGGGTTTTTTTTTTAATTTTACTTTTTAGTGTGAACAATTGCAAACATATAAGAAGTAGAGTTTATATTATCCAGTCGTGATCAAACTTACTTTGTTGATATTCTGACTTTACCCACTCCTCAGCCCATTGTTTTGAGGCAAGTACCACATATCATATTTCCCTTCACCCATAAATATTTCAGTAAATAGTTCTAAAAGGAGAAGAGGCTGAATGCAGTAGCTTATACCTGTAATCTCAACACTTGGGGAGGTGGAGGCAGGACAATGGCTTGAGCCCAGGAGTTCGACACCAGCCTGGGCAACATGGCAGGACCCTGTCTCTACAAAAAATTTAAAAAAAAATTAGTCAAGCATGGTGGTGCATGCCTGTGGTCTGAGGCTAAGGCGGGAGGATTGCTTGAGCCTGGGAGATCGAGACTGCAGTGAGCCATGTTTGTGACACTACACTCTAGCCTGGGTGGCAGAGCAAGATCCTGTCTCAAAAAAAATAAAAGAAAATTTCTCTTTAAAAACACAACTGTGATACAGTTATCACAGCTAAAGCATTTAATAGTAATTTCTGTCTTTTTTTGTTTGTTTGTTTTGAAACAGAGTCTCACTCTGTTGTCCAGGCTAGAGTGCAGTGACCTGATCTTGGCTCACTGCAACCTCTGCCTCCCAGGTTCACGTGATTCTCCTGCCTCAGCCTCCCAAGTACCTGGGATTACAGGCATGTGCCACCATGCCTGGCTAATTTTAATATTTTTAGTAGAAACAGAGTTTCACCATGTTTGCCAGGCTGGTCTCGAACTCTGACCTAAGTGATCCACCTGCCTCAGCCTCCCAAAGTGTTGGGACTACAGGTGTGAGCCACCGTGCCCAGCCAGCATTTAATGGGAATTTCTTTCTTTTTTACTTTGTCTTTTTTTTTTTTTTGAGACAGGGTCTTGCTCCATCTCCCAGGCTGGAGTGCAATGGCACAATCTTGGTTCACTACAACCTCCTTTTCCCGGGTTCAGCAATTCTCCTGCCTCAGCCTCCCATGTACCTGGGATTACAGGCGCCTGCCACAGCGTCCAGTTAATTTTTGTGTTTTATAGTAGAGACGGGGTTTCACCATTATTGGCTGGGCTGGTCTTGAACTCTTGACTGCAGGTGATCCACCTGCCTCAGCCTTCTAAAGTGCTGGGATTACGGGCATGAACCACCACCGCCGGCCTAATGGTAATTTCTTAATATAATAAAATAGAGTTCGGGAACCTTGAAAAGTTAAATGCCCAGTCAAGTGAAATCAGATTCTCTGAGAGTGAGGCCTGGGCATCAGCATATGTTAGACTCTCTTGGTAATTATGACATGCAGCTGAGGTTGAGAACCATTGTAGATAGACTTCTCTTTACCCTTTTCCAGAATTGTTCATTTCTCATGTAAATGCATTAGCATGAAAGTATTGTTATAGAAAATATTCTCTTTTGGTGAATTCAAGAAAATTTCTTTCCTAATATAGGATCCATTTTTATGGAGATCCCATGGATAGTTTACAGAGAATGAATCTCATCTGTTTTCTGGCAAAGAGTTTTATATAAACTTTTAAAATCAAATTGCTAGTTTGTGTTATTCAGATTCTCTCTAGCCATAATTCTGATCCATTTTATCTGTTACTCTCCTGAAAGGAAATATGTTTGCTTCCCACAGTGATTATGATTTTATCAGTTCTTTTTATATTTCAAATGGTTTTTGTTTTCAATTTCTAGATTCACGTTTTCAATTTCTAGATTCACATTTTCTTTGTAACCTTTTTGTCATGAAATGTTGAAGAAAAGAACAGCAGACTGTCTTCTACCCACCTCCCTGTCCCCACCCGTAGTTCCTGCATTCTAGAATCCTTAACTGTATATGGAATTTTTCTGATGTTGGTATCATCAAATGGTGTTGGGTGACATTAAATTCCATGTCAGCCCTCCTGAAGCACTCCCTCCTCTCTCCAAGGTTCATGCCTGGGACCCAGCCTTCTGTGTTTGGGCATTGCCACCTCCTGCCCACCTCAGAAGCACCTGCCAACTTCCTGATGTTTGTGTGGGGTGGGCACTGGGGGGGAATGTATGTTAGAATCAGCAATCTGTGATCTAAAACATTATTTTGCACGGCTAAAGTGTGCGCTGGGCTTAGTTCTCCACCCCCTCTGCTAGTACCATTTGGTTAGACACAGACAGAATCCCCCCACTCCCCTGCTGTGTGATCCACGGCTTACTGTTTTCTCTGAAATAAGTGCTAATTGGTTTTTAATTCCACTTGGATTTTAATGCTGCCCACTGCAGCCTTGGTCCAGAAACACTGATCTGTTTGAAGAAATGTTCCTCAGGAGGAGGAATCAGCTCTGCAGGGAGCTGGCAGGCTCCGTCCTTCCCAGCTCGACACACTGGCCCCAGGCCCCTGCTAGCCACACCACGTGTCCCTCTGCCTCAAGCTCAGCAAGGGATGCTTTGTAGTAACTTGCTCGCATGGCAAGGACAGGTTTGGACAGAGCTCCCTTTCCTCTCTGTGTGGAGAGTTACTGGGCCTGGGTTCATGGAAGCTGGAGGAATGTTACGAGACCTGCATGGAGTGGTGGGTCTCAGAGACCTGATCTGGGATCCAGGAGCTTTCCTGTGGCTTCTGGATGACTCCTGCTGTGCCCACCTCCCTCTGCACCGTCCATCTGGGGCAGGCTCTGTTCTCTAGTCTGTTATGGGAGAGGCTGGATCCTGTCCTGCCAGCCATCTGGGATGGGGAGGTGATTTTGATCCGCCTCCACCCTCCTCCCCAATGTTTTCTTCTGTCTGGAATGCTGTTCAGAACTGTCCCACTCCAGGGCTGCCTCCAAAGGCCCACACTCATTCATGTTCATTTATTCTCCGCATCTGCCCAGGTCCTGGAGGGGAGAGGGAGGAAGGCAGATGTCAGTCGGGCAAGTGGAAAACAGGATCGCGTGGAGGTGTGGGGGCGGAGCAGCTACCGAAAGGGCAGAACAACAGCGGAGTGATTGGGAACACAAGACTCTCAGGGTGAACAGGTCCAGTTTCTACAGCTGGCTGGGGAATTCGGTGCAGGTGACCCCACTCCTCTGGACCTCAGTTTCATTAGGGCCGGCATCACATAGTACCACACAATGGTGGCCTGAACAACAGAAATTTATTGTCTTAGAGTTTAGGGGGCCAGAAATCTGAGATCAAGGTCTGGGCGGGGCCTGGGTTCATTCCTTCTGAGTCTATCAAAAAGACTTTGTGCCATCCCCCTCCCCCAGCTGCTGGTGATTGCGGGCATTGTTGGCATTTCACACTTCTGCCACAGCACCCTGATCTCTGCCCTCATCTTCGTGTGGCATTCTCCTTGCCTGTGTCCATGTGGAAATTTCCCCTTCTTATAAGGACATTAGACATGCTGGCTTAGGGGCTCACTCTGCTTTCAGTGTGACCTGATCTCAGCTTGATTTCTGCAAAATTCTGTCTCCAAATGAGGCCACATTCGGAAACACCAAAGGTTAGGGCTTCAACACATGATTTTTAGGGGGACACAATTCAACTCATGATGAAAAAAATAGTGGTGATAATTACCCATGTAAACGGTTGTTCAACTTTTTTAAAAAAACTGTTTATTAGAGAGCAGGTTATGAGACTGGCTAATTTTTGTATTTTGGGTAGAGGTGGGGTTTCGCCATGTTGCCAAGGCTGGTCTCAAACTCCTGAGCTCAAGCGATCCACCCTCCTCAGCCTCCCAAAGTGTTGGGATTACAGGAGTGAGTCCCGTTGCCTGGCCACTTATGTTATTGATTTATACAAGTAAAGCCCTCAGCTCAGTTCCTGTCGCATAGTAAGTGCTCAGTAAATGTTAGTCTCATTAATGGGTTCTGATGACCTCATCTCTTCATGGGACAGTTGCAGTCCTAATGAGCTCACTGCTTCTATTCTTGCCTCCTTGATTCCGTTTCTGGTTTCCATTCCAAAACCAGAAATGAAATCATGTGATATATACCATGTGTGAAGCCTTCAGGGGTTTCCCATTTCTAGCATTCAAGATCTTTGCGTCTCAGGTAACAGAAAACTCAACACAAACTGGCTGAAGGAAATGGAGATAACGTACTCGAAGTCCAGGTGTAATCTGCATTAGGTGCAGCTTGAGCCAGAGCTCAAATAATGTTATTACCAACGCTGGGTTTTTCTCCTTGACCTCCCATTTGGTTCCAGTCTCAAATTGGTTGTCCTCTGATAGTTATAACTGCAACAACTCTAGCCTTATATCAGGTCCAGTGGAAAAAGAGTGAGCCTTTTTTTTTCTTTTTTTTTCTTTTTTTGAGACAGAGTCTCGCTCTGTTGCCAGGCTGGGGTGCAATGGTATGATCTTGGCTCACTGCAACCTCCACCTCCCGGGTTCAAGCGATTCTCCTGCCTCAGCCTCCCAAGTAGCTAGGACTACAGGCATGCACCACCACGCCCAGCTGATTTTTTTTTGTATTTTTAGTAGAGACGGGGTTTCACCATGTTAGCCAGGATGATCTCGACCTCCTAACCTCGTGATCCGCCTGCCTTGGCTTCCCAAAGTGCTGGAATTACAGACGTGGGCCACTAAGCCCGGCTGAGTCCTCTTGTTCTTGTGGAAACTTCTGCAAAAGTTCTGAAATTCACTGTGAGCTAGCTTGGGTCCTGTGTCCAGCTGTTGGCCATTGCGGTGACCAGGGGACGGTGGTTGATTGGCTTAGTTAGGCCTGGGTCATCCGTGGAACCCCACTGACACATCATGCCCTGAAAGTGGGGATCATCTGGACTGCAAATGAAAATAGGGTTCTTTTTAGAAACAGAGAGAACGGCTGCTAATGGGGAACCAATCAATTACGTTCTAATATACTCCATTACTTAAAATAACATTCAGAAATCCTGACCAGGTATGGTGGCACATGCTTGTAATTCCAGTTACTAGGGAAGCTGTGGTGGGAGGATCAATTGAGCCAGGAGTTCAAGGCTGCAGTGAGCCATGATCATGCCACCGTACTCCAGCCTGGGCAATAAAGAAAGACCCCATCTCTGTTAAAAAGAAAAGAAAAAACCCTTATAGGCTGGGCATGGTGGCTCACATCTGTAATCTCAGCACTTTGGGAGGCTGAGGCAGGGGGATCACCTGAGGTCAGGAATTTGAGACCAGCCTGGCCAACATGGTGAAACCCTGCCTGTACTAAAAATACAGAAATTAATCGGACATAGTGGTGGTGGGTGCCTGTAATCCTAACTACTCAGGAGGGTGAGGCAGGAGAATTGCTTCAACCCAGGAGATGGAGGTTACAGTGAGCCGAGATTTTGCCACTGCACTCCAACCTGGGTGAAAGTCAGTCTCTGTCTAAAAAATAATAATACAAACAAAAACAAAAATCCTTACCATAGCTTATAAAGTCCCCCATGATGCAGCCCCTGCTGGCTTGCTTACTGCACACCAGCAAGTCTTTCGTATTCATTTCTCAAATATGCCACACTTTCCTCTGGCCTTTGTATGTGCCCTTCCCTATACCTGAAATGCTTTTCCTGCCTGCTTGTCCTCGAGGCTTCTCCTTCTTATCCCTCAGATCTTAGCCTACACATCAGGTCCTTGAAGAGGCCCTGCTGGACTGTCCTGAATGTACACCAGGCCCCTTGTTATTCCTGCCTGGCAAAGCTTCATAGCAGTTATCATAACATTTAACTGCACGTTATGTTTGTCTTTACATGTTTAGTGCCTGTCTTCCTCACCGGACTGGCTGTGAGTCCCAGGAGGTCAAGCTCAGGTCTGCTTTTTTTTTTTTTTTTGGCGGGGGGGGGGGGGGGGGTGGGGAGGTTGCATCTCCAGTACATACTAGGTTGTGTAAAACAAAACAAAAAACCCTTTATTAGATGAATTGGTTGAAACAGAATTGTTCACTCATTTAAAATTTTGGTTAGTTTGTCATTGAACTAGAGCAGGGAACAAAGTCTGGCTGAAAGTTTTTAAAACCCTAGCGGTGAAATTTCAAAGTAAAAATGTTCCTCGTAGGTTAAATGAATCCTTACTGCAGCCATATTTTTATAGGCTTGTTGGTATTAGTGATGCCCAAAGTGACTTTCCTTTTGGCACTTTTGGCCAGTGGAGATAGTCTATCTCCCATCAATAAAAACTTCACCACGTTAAGTGGAGTACGATGATTAACACACATTTTTAATTAGCCTCTTAGTCATCTCCTATCTAAAGAGGCCAGGACAGGCATTTTAATGCTTGGTTATTGAACTACCTCTAAGGAACTCTCCCACACTGCTGATAATGTTCTGCATCTCTGCAGTTTGTCAAGGTTCCTGCAGCCGGAAGCTGTTTTCCAGGTCGCTCTCTCTCACTAAAGCCACAGTTCTTTCTTCTCACTAAAGCCATCTGTTTAGCTTTGGTACACAGGGAAGAGGTCCCTGAACTGGTATGACTGCAAAGGTGGTCGAACCCTCTTCTCCTGCAGGAGGTGGGGGCATGGAGGCTGTGCTGTGGATGGGCGGTGCATCTCAGAAGAGTTAGTTTCAACAGTCATCGGGTAAAGCAAACATGCTAGAGAGTCACAGTCTGGGCACAGTGGCTCATGCCTGTGATCCCAACTCTTTGAGAGGCCAAGGCCAGTGGATCACCTGAGGTCAGGAGTTCGCTACCAGCCTGACCAACATGGTGAAACTCCATCTCTACCAAAAATACAAAATTAGCCAGGTGCGGTGGCTTGTGCCTATAATCCCAGCAACTCGGAAGGCTGAGGCAGGAGAATCGCTTGAACCTGGGAGACGGAGGTTGCAGTGAGCTGAGATTGCACCATTGCACTCCAGCCTGGGCAATAAGAGCAAAACTACATCTAAAAAAAAAACATACTAGAGAGTCACAATCACCTTCACGTTCTGAAGATGTCAGGTATTATTAGTCAGGTATAGGTTTGGTTGCTGTAACAGACCCAGGATAAAGTGGCTAAAATGAGAGGGCAGTTTATTTCCCTTTTGAGAAACAGTGTGAGAGTGAGCAGCCCAGGCTCCTGCCATCTTGTTGCTCCTTGTTCCTGGGGTGTTGCTTTCATCTGCATGGTACAGAATGATTCTCCGTCGTTGCCATGTATGCAGACTGGCCTGTGGCAAGAAGGATGCGAGAGGAGGGGTATACATCCTCTTTTTCTTTTTCAGGTAGTTTTTTTTGAGATATAATTTATATGTGTTAAAACTTGCCTTTTTTTTTTTCTTTTTTACTTTCCCCGCTCTCTTTTTTGAAGAATGGAGTCTCACTGTGCTGCCCAGGCAGGCTTCAAACTCCTGGGCTTAAGCTATCCTCCTGTCTCTGCCTCCCTAAGTGTTGGGAGTATAGGCATGAGCCACTGCACTTGGCAGATGTGCCCTTTTAAAGCATTTGATGGTTTTTAGTGTATTCTCCAGGCTCTTTAACCATCATAACAATCTATTTGCAGAATATTTTCACCACCACAAAAAGAAGCCCTGAACCTATTCCCCTCTCCCCTAATTTCCCCAGGATTTCCCTTCAGCCCCTGGCACCACTGATCTTTCTGTCTCTGTGGATTTGCCTGTTCTAGAGGTTTCATGTAACTGGAATAATGCAGTGTCCATTTTCGTCTGGCTTCTTTCATTGAGCGTAATGTTTGTAAGGTTCATTCATATTGTACACGAATCAGTACTTGATTCCTTTTTAGGGTTGAATAATATTCTGTTGAACAGATAGACCACATTTTTGCTATCCAGACATCAGCTGATGGACCTTTAGGTTGTTTCCATATTTTAGCTATCATGAATAATGCTATGAACATTCATGTATAAGTTTTTGTGTAAAGATATTTTTCAGTTATCTTGGATATATACACCCTTCAGGGTGGAGTTACTAGGTCATGTGGTAACTACGGTTAACTTTTTTAGGAATAAGGCAGAGATACCTAGTGTGTGTGCATCATGGACCCTTTGACATCTTTTTCTCACAGTTGTGTTTTCAAGTTCATAAAATGTAGGATGACAAAGGAAACTAATTGTGTTAAAATGTAGTTTTTCAAATATGAAGATAAACTTGTGATACAGGATGGCAAAATCCATTGGTGGCTCTAACTACCATAATTCCAAAGTAACAAAAGACATAAGTGCTATTTTGAGACGTTTGTAAGAACTGTGGGCTGGGTGTGGTCCTCATGCCTGTAATCCCTGTGCTTTGGGAGGCCGAGGTGGGAGGATCACTTGAGGCCAGGAATTTGAGACCAGCTTGGCAGCATAGTGAAACCCCATCTCTACAAAAAATTAAAAAACTTAGCCGGGCATGGTGGTGTGCACCTATATTTCCAGCTACTTGGGAGACTGAGGCGAGAGGATCCCTTGAGCCCAGGATTTTGAGGCTGCAGTGAATTGTGATTGTGCCATTTCACTCCAGCCTGAGCAATAGAGTGAGACCCTGTCTCAACAAAATAAACCAACAAAACTCAAAACTGCAATGGGATAATACCACCTGTGGTTTCCATTGGTAAAAAAATTGTAAACTTGAAAACTATATAGTTTGCCTATATTCCTAATTGAAGAAAATGCTGAATTTCAGTTAGAGAGTAGTGAAAATAAAGAAGTAATTCTGCTCCCTTCCCCCTAAATTAATGGAGCTCCTGAATTCTATCCTGCTTCAAAGAGGATAGACCCAGAAGTTGCACACATTTCCTTCACTTCTTCCCTGTGATCCTGCTTAGTTACATAGCCACACCTAGCTTAGCTGCAAGGGAGCCTAGGAAATGCAGTCCTCATTCAAGTCAATCAGGTGCCTGGCTAAAATGCAGGGGTTCAGTTATTAAAGAAAGTGGGGAGGTTGGGTATTGGACAAGAAGTCAATACTGTATTGCTCTACACCCCGTGCACCCACTGTCTGACCCAGGTCAGAACACGTGTTCTTCTGATAAGCACCTGCCAGAGGAGTTAGTTTGGCTTTGGGGACCATGGCATATGACAAAAAAAGGGCATCTTTTTTTTTTTTTTGAGATGGAGTCTGGCTGTGTTCTGCCCAGGCTGGAGTGCAGTAACATGATCTTGGCTCACTGCAACCTCTGCCTCCTGGGTTTAAGCGATTCTCCAGCCTCAGTCTCCCAAGTAGCTGGGATTACAGGCACCTGCCACCATGCCTGGCTGATTTTTTGTATTAGTAGAGACAAGTTTTCACCATATTGGCCAGGCTGGTCTCAAACTCCCAGCCTCAGGTGATCTGCCCACCTTGGCCCTCCAAAGTGCTGGGATTACAGGCATGTGCACCATGCCTGGCCAAAAAAAAAAAAAAAGTACATCTTGAAGCACTAGAATGCCTCTCAAAGTGGCAAGCTGCTCGAATGATGAAGAACAGAGCCTGCCTGAGGGAATAGCGTATGCCTGCCCCCATCCCACACTCACACCAGCGCAAATGCTCAGGAAGTGGAATGCTGGGCATCTGTTCTGCTTAAATTATTTGTCCTTTAATAAGGGATAAGGGGATCCTAGTTGAATTTATGTGAAGTAAACATTTGATACAACCTCTCTGTGCCTTTTTATTGTGCAGTAAGATGTGTGGTTGGCTTCTCAGATGACTGGATAGTGATGCTACATTGGAACTCTTGATTCAAAGTGTCAGAACCCACCATCAATCACCCAAGGCAGGAAAGGGATTGATTTGTTGGCCTGGAGTCCCAGGAAGGTCAGCAACAGTAAGTGGGCAGCTCAGGCCTCCGGCAGCAAAGTAACAGGACGTGGGCAGCCCAGAGGCAAAGTGCCCTCCCTGTTGTCTTGGTTGTAGAGGCTGAAGTGTCATGATCCTGATCTAACAGTGGTAACAGCTGGACTTTATTGAGCACTTCCTGGGTACCTGGCAGTATTCATTTTACAACAACCTTTTGAGATGGGTCTTGCTATACCCTACCTTCCTGATGCTCAGGAACTCATCGACCTTCTCAAGATCATGTAGTTACTTATTTGTGGCTGGGCATGGTGGCTCACACCTGTAATCCCAACACTTTGGGAGGCTGAGGCAGGGCTTCAAGACCAGCTTAGGCAACAAGGTGAGACCCCATCTCTACAAAAAATTAGCCGAGTGTGATGGTGTGTGCCTATATTCCCAGCTACTCAGGAGGCTGAGATGGGAGGATCATTTGAGACTAGGAGGCTGAGGCTCCCACAGCAAGCCGTGATTGTGCAACTGCACTCCAGCCTGAACAATAGAGTGAGACCCTGTCTCAAAACAAAACAAAACAAAATAAAAGTATTGATTAATGGCAGAGGTGGGGTTTGAACAGAGGGACCAGTTCTAGCCAGTACTGTCATGAGGGCCAAGGGTGAGATGTAGGAGCAGAAGGCTTGAAACCCTGGACAGAGGAGTTTGTGTTTCCCTACATGCTTTCCTGTTGCCAGTCCTTATTATTGGTAATGACTTTTGAGTTGATGTCATTGTGCCATCCCAGTCTCCTCCCCTGCTCTGTTCTAACACCCAGTGGTAGATCCCCTCTGCAGCACCACCATCAGACACACAGGTGACTCTCATGGAATCCCTCCATTCCCCACTATTCTAGGCCAGCCCTTCTCCCTTGTCCTAGTTTTAAACGTGAATTTATAAAAAGTAGTTAATTTGTGACTCAGCACATCTATACGATGCCTCCCAGGCTCCAGATCTGGGCTGCTGGACACAGCAACACTGTTAAGCAAATCCCTGCCATCGTGGAACTGACAGTCTGGAGGGGATGTTAGAGACTCAGGCATTCAGCAGATAGTCTCAAAGTCCCAATTGCAACTGTGATACATACCAAACAGGAAACATACAGGAAGCAATGAGAGCATATTAATGTGTGGAACCCAGGGCCAGCCCCAGGAGTTGGGAGGGAGGATAGTGAGGAGGACTTCCCAAGGAGGCGCTGTGTAGGCTGAGCCTAGAGCTGAATGGTAGCAGAGAGGGAGCAGGGCATCTCCGGGGGGAACTGGAAAACCTTGGACACGTCACCCCAGTCCTCACTCCCACTGAACTCTGAGGAGACCTGCAAATCAAGGCTCCCCACCTACCAGCATGTCACAGCGTGTCCAGGCTCAGGGTCCCCATCTGTAAGAAGGGAGTGATATTGCTCATGGTGCCCATGTCATTGGTGGATGTCACTTGTGGATTAAATGAGTTACTATATGTAAAACCTTTAGAACAGCTCCTGGGCTGTGGAAAGGGCTCTATAGGTTTAATTAGTAATTAAAATTTATATGTTATAGGTCTAAAAACAGCTAACAAAAAGTCATCCCACCCAGGCCAGAATCCAAGTTAGGGGACTGCTGGACAGGGACTGCAGACACAGAGACTTGGTTGTGGGAATCAAGGATGCAGCCTCTGGCTACCACCCCAAGCAGGCATTCAGAAATAGGGGGCTGGCCAGGCACGGTGGCTCACGCATGTAATCCCAGCACTTTGGGCAGCCAGGGTGTGCGGATCACTTGAGTTCTGGAATTCAAGACCAGCCTGGCCAACATGATGAAACCCCGTTTGTACAAAAATTAGCCAGGCATGGTGGCAGATGCCTGTAATCACAGCTACTCTGGAGGCTGAGGCAGGAGAGTCGCTTGAACCTGGGAAGTGGAGGTTTCAGTGAGCTAAGATTGCACCAGTGCACTCCAGTCTGGGCGACAGAGCAAGGCTCTCTCTCAAAAAGAAAGAAGTAGGGGTTGGTCTCAAAATGAGTGGTGGGAGCCAGGGATGCTGACTAACCTATGTACAGGATTATTCCACCAAATATGCCCTCAGTGCCCTGGGGAAGCTGCCCCTGAAGGGAGTTCCTTGGGTCTTCATCCTGCTGTGTGTCTCTCATTGGGTTTCTCTCCCTGGGGTGGAAAGATGGCTGCTCTTGGAGATGCAGGCTGCCCCAGAATGCCCTGATCACTGACTCCACCTTTTAAAATATGTATAAGATGCCCCTGCACCGTAGCACTTGGAGGCAGTGCCGGCCAGTCTGGCAGAAAGCGTGAAACCAAGTAAGTGATCTGCTTTATCAATCAGGGTTCTTGGATTGCAAGCAACAGAAATCAACTCAGGCCAGCTGTGGCCCTAAAAGGACTCAGGGGTTGAGCAGCTCTGGGGTGTCTCTCAGTGGATATTCTTGGGTACTTTTTTAGTGTCCTGCCACTCCTGCGGTTGGGAGAGGCAGTGGAGGGTAGCAGTGAAGAGCTTAGACTCTGCAGCCAGCCTCCTGGGTGAGAATCCCAACCTCACCCCTTATTCATAAGCATCTCAAGCTTTCTGTGCATTGGTTTGTCAGCTGTAAGATGGGAATGAGAACTGGTTGCTGTGAGGATTCAGAGACGTGTTTAGAACAGTGCCTAGTGTAGATTATTTGGCTAGGTATATACTAGTTTCTATTGTTTTTATTTAATTGCTGTGGTTATTACCATTATTATTTTTTCGAGATGTGGTCTCACTTTGTCACCAGGCTAGAGTTCAGTGGCACAAAAATGGCTCACTGCAGTCTCAACCTCTTGGGTTCAGGTGATCCTCCCACCTCAGCCTCCTGAGTAGCTGGACTATAGGCATGTGCCACCATCCCCGAATGATTTTTTGTTTGTTTTTATAGAAACAGGGTCTTGCCATGTTACTCAGGCTGGTCTTGAACTCCTGGCTCAAGCAATCCGCCCACCTGAGCCTCCCAAAGTGCTGGGATTACAGGCATGAGCCACCTTGCCCACCCAGCCTACCATTATTATTTTTATTTTATTTTTAATTTTTATTTATTTTTTTTAGATGGAGTCTTGCTCTGTCGCCCAGCCTGGAGTGCAGTGGTGTGATCTCAGCACATTGTAACCTCCGCCTCCTGGGTTTAGGCGATTCTTCTCCCTCAGCTTCCCAAGTAACTGGGACTACAGGTGTGCACCACCACGCCTGGCTATTTTTTATATTTTTAGTAGAGACAGGGTTTTACCATGTTAGCCAGTCTGGTCTCAAACTCCTGCGCCCACCTTGGCCTCCCAAAGTGCTGGGATTACAGGCATGTGCCACCTCACCTTGCCTCATTATTTTTATTGGGAGCTTGAAAATTAAATCCCTGAGCAAGAGGAAGCCATTGGCCCATTTTGGATCAGGTAGGTGGGCAGGTCCTGTCATTGGCCGTTCCCCCCCACACACACACAGAACTAGGAGGAATGGGGAGAAATAGTTGTCCCCAGGAAAATGAGCTGCTGTCACCAGAGACTCCAGGCTCCAGGCAGGCCCAGAGCTCCCATGTCCTCCATGCTCAGTAATTGGACCCAACAAATGTTGGTTACTTGCCTGCTTTGTGCCATGGCCTCTGCTGAGCACAGAAGACATAGAAGCAACAGTGATTTGCAAGGTCTCCTCCTCACAGGTCCTGTAGTCCAGAGAGAAACAGCTGGAAAATGAGGGTACTGGTTAAATGCCTAGAACAGTGCCTGGCCTTTAGGAGGTCGTTCGTAAGTATTTGCTGAATGGATAAGCACACAGGGAAATGCAAGAGTTTTATGGAACACACAACCAAAGCATTCTACCAGTCATTTTAAAGAAACTCATGTTTGTACCTTTAGCCTCCAAGATGAGGTTCAGAGGGGTGTCCATGCACACAGTAGGTGTTTAATAAATGGGGACTGAATGATCTCATAGGTGCATGGTTGTGCAGCCTGCCCAGTGTGACAGTTGAGGGTAGACCCAGAGTTGGGGCGCTGGCTGCCTTCTCTGTTGAACAGGATGTGCAGACGTGGCTCCAGGATGCATCTCTGTGGAATGCAGTTGCTAATACAAATGAGCTTCCTCATGTCACAAGGCATCTATTATGTGGACAGTTGGGTGATGGACAGTGGGACTGGGAGCTTTCTAGGGGAGTTTCAGAGCCAGAGTTATGTTTAGGGTCTTTCTTTGGAGAAGGACTTTGTCCCATGAATGACTCTTAATAATGAAGATAATAATAGCTACCACTTTCTAGGTGCCTGGTACTGTGCAAAGGGATTAACCCATGGAATCCTCACAGTGGCCCATGAAGCCAGTATATGATCCCCATTGTACTGAGGCTCTGAGAGGGAAAATAATTTGCCTGTTGGGTGCACAGCAGGCGAGGAATCGAGTTGGGATTCTGGCGATGGTCTCTTGCTTCAAAGCTTGGGTTCTTCCTTCTATACCATGCACAGCCTGTTTCCTCTCTCTGGTACTAACTTTAAAACAATATTATTTTAATTTGCACATAGTACAGTATTTAAAAATAAAAAGTCAGGCCAGGCACGATGGCTCACACCTATAATCCCAACACTTTGGGAGGCCAAGGTGGGAAGATCACTGGAGTCCAGGAGTTCCAGGCCAGCCTGAACAACATAGTGAGACTCTGTCTCTACAGAACGTTTAAAAATTAGCTGGGCATGGTGGCTCAGGCCTGTAATCCCAGACACTCAGGAGGCTGAGGTGGGAGGATCTGCTTGAGTCCAGGAGGCTGAGGCTGCAGTGAGCTGTGATCGCATCACTACACTCCAGCCTGGGTGACAGAGACCCTGCTCAAAACAAAAACAAAAAGGCAGTTTCCCTTCCACACCCAAACCCTCCACAGAAGTAGCCACTGTGAAGTGTTTCTCACATCTCCTTTCAGAAGTCATGTGTACAAGCAAATCTATAAACATGGTAGCTGTGCTCAACTTAAGGGCAGCCCGCTGTAGCCCACAGGCCAGATCCAACTCACTGCCTGTTTTTGTATGACCAGGGAGCTAAGAATGGGTTTTACGTTTTTAAAAGGTTGAAAAAAAATTAATAACATTTCATGCCATGTAAACTTACATGAAGTATAGGTTTCAAGACAGAGTCTCACTCTGTGCAGTGACACAGTCTCACCTCACTGCAACCCCCACCTCCCGGGTTTAAGTGATTCTTCTGCCCCAGCCTCCTGAGTAGCTGAGATTACAGGCATATGCCACCATGCCCAGCTAATTTTTGTATTTTTAGTGGAGATGGGGTTTCACGATGTTGGTCAGGCTGGTCTTGAACTCCTGACCTCGTGATCTGCCCGCCTCTGCCTCCCAAAGTGCTGGGATTACAGGTGTGAGCCACTGTGTCCAGCCCTAAATAAAGTTTTATTGGAACACAGCCAGTACACAATTATGTATTGTCTGTGGCTGCTTCCACACTGTAACAGCAGAATTGAGCAGTTGCAACAGAGATAAATGTGACCCCTCAAACCTACAGTATTTTCTCTTTGGCCCTTTGCAGACGAATTTTGCTGATCCCTGCACTACACACTCTCCTTCAGCAATGCACGTTGGAGACTGGTGGTTCTTAGTGCTTTTCTTGCATGCTGTGTTCCCCAGAAGCAGAGCCCAGTTGCAAGCTGTGGGCATGCCCAGCTGTGTGGCTGGCGGTGTCTGTTGGTGCCTCCGCGTACACACTCACTCTAAGCATTTCTTGGGTCCTGGTTTTATGGCAGGCTGCTGGCTGGCAGCCAGAGCAGGTCTAGGCCTGCCCCAGGAATCCACAGGCCTGGAGGTGGGGAGAGTCAGACATTATCGGGGAGTCCTGCAGATGGATGTATTCAGGCCTGTTCTCACAGGCCTTCCCTGACCCTCTCCCCATCACTCCTGCTTTGTTTTTATTTGTGACACTTAAAAAAATAATAGGTCATGAATTTATATGCTTCAAAATCAATTCTGTTTACCCTGTTCTGCACTTTGCAAATGTTTACTGAACAGCACACCCTGGAGATCTCTCTAATTTTAGTGTTCTGGTAGAAACTGAAGGATGGGTAGGAGCTAATAAGGCAAAAAAGAAATGTGTTTGTTAGGGTGGGGCAAATGTCTAGGCAGAGGGGACAGTGTGAACAGCATTTGTCCAGGTTCCGGGCAGTGTGGCTTCCTCCAGAGCAGAGAGAAGGCCTGTGAGGCTGAGGCCAGGGAGGAGGTGGCCAGTCAAGGCATGAAGGTTCAGCAAGGCCTGATGGTCAATGGAGGAACTGTGCCCTTAATTGTGGGCACACCTGGGTGCGGGGTTCTGCTCTGTTTCCTTCCATGCCCTGATTTGTCTGTGGCCAAGTACACATGGCCATCATCACATGTGACCAAGGAGAGGCCAAGAATGATGACCTCGAGAGTGGGTTACTGTTACTCTGGTTAATGATGGAAGAATTCCTCCTGTGAGCTGCTCTCGAGAAGTGTGACCTGGTATCTGGGTGGTTTCAGGGCTGTACCTCCTGCCTCCTTAGTTCTTTCTAGTCATGCGACATGGGACACATCCCATCAGTTCTTATCTTTTCAGTGGACACAGGCATTGTTTGGAGGGTAATGCATACACCATGCTCAGTTCCAAGTTGGCCACATAGTGAGTGCTCAAATGTGATAGAGATGGCTTTGGTTCTTTTTATAGGGCTGGTTTGGGCTCATACTTTGTTAGTATCACTCATGATTAAAGGTTTGGGGATTAGATGGAGTGGCTCATGCCTGTAATCCCAGCATTTTGGGAGGCTGAATCGGGAGGATTGCTTGAGGCCAGGAGTTCAAGACCAAGCTGGGGAATACAGCAAGACCCTACCTCTACAAAAAATGAGCCAGGTGGTGGCACGTGACTGTAGTCTCAGCTACTCAGCAGGCTGAAGTGGGAGGATCACTTGAGCCCAGGAAGTCTAGGCTACAGTGAGCTGTGATTGTGCCACTGTCCTCCAGTCTGACGACAGAGGGAGACCCTGTCTCAAAAAAAAAAAGAGTTTTGGTTTGGTTTGATCACCTGCATTCTAATACCCACTCTGCCATTTCTTGTCCATGTTGAGCAGGTTACTTAACCTCTCTGTACCTGATTTTTGTCACTTGCAAATGAAAGTGATCATACTTGGCTCTTGGTCCCATGGATGCCAGCCATTATTATGATTCCTGTTATTTCACAGCCTCTGCTGTGTGATATCGTCAGATGACTCAGCGCAGGTGGTTGCAGTGTCGCCATCATTTCAAAAACATTTCAGCTTCGTTAGCTGTAACACCTCACCTTTTCTGAAGGACACCTTCCTGCAGATACTTTCATGTCAAAGGGTTAGGGTAGAGTTGTCCATTGCATATTTAGGAAAGGAGGCCCTGGAGGAGAGGATTGTCTCTTTAGTTCCTTTATGAGTCATTGGCCATGTAAAGTCACGTGACCACCCATAACTGCCGGGAAGGCTGAGAGATGGAGAATTTTCCTAATCGCCTCCTGCACAGAATGTAAATATCACCACAGCCATGCACAGTACTTACTTGTGAGCACATTAATCCATTTACACGTCTCGCCATCAGAGGCTGACTCCAGAGTCTTATGCATCTCCACATTGTGGTCAGTTTGCAAAAAGTCATCCATGTGGCAAAACAGCTGGACTCCCGACATGAAGCACTGGAAGGAAGACTGTGAGGGACACTGTTGTAAAGGCTCTCGACTTGTATCTGTCTAATCAGGGAAACAATTTAATGTCTCAGATCAAAGTCAAGAGGGAGGCTCTGGGAACTGGGCTGTGCACAGCCAGAGAAAGGCAGGAGAACCGGTTTCTTCAGGGCAGGTCTCTTTAACCTTCCCAGAGGCCTTCCTGGTCATCTCCTCCCTCTGGCTGGGTCCTTGATCTTTGCAGATGGCTGCCTCTTCCGGTCCAGAGAGCACCTACTGTGCGTCTAGTGCTGTCCAAGGTACTGGAGGTAATGATAGGTAACGTTCTTCGAGTGCTCACCATGTGCTTGGCGTTGCAGTTACGTGGGTTAACTCATGTAATCCTCGCAGCAGCCCTATGAGCTCGATCCATGACAGACATGGAGACAAGCCCAGGGCTGCTATGTCACTTGCCCAAGGTCACATAGCTAGTTAGGGGCACCCTCTACCCTGTGAATCAAAGCCTGCCATGTAAATGGCTAGCATCTTTTACAGGCCACATGCACATCTTCAGAGCTTTCTCTTTTGGAAGACCCTGGCCTCCAATGTCTGTATAGTGTCTCATGGCTCCCCCAGTTAATGGTGCTTGTGAATGTGGCTGTGGAGGAGGAGGGAGTGAGGCTGGGGCTGGTCAACCTGGGCTTTCCCACTGTGACCCATGGCAGCCAGAAAAATCAGACAGGGCACCTTTGTCCACCCTTAGCTCCTTCTGGCTATTCAGGACCCACCTTACAGATTTCTGTGGCCTCCCAGAGGTATCTTCCTGAGGCCGACGCTTCTCTGGCAGGCATACCATGGTACCCTTGCCCCTCTTCCCCGACCTCCCAGCCAGGCCATGTTGAAATTGCCTTTTCATTTCTTAGTCCCTCTATGCAAAATGTTGAGCGGGCAGGGGCCTTGCATCCACTTCCCTTAGCCCAATCCTGGCTGTGCAGTAGGTTTTAAAAACATGTCTGAACAAATGAGTAAATAAATGATTCATGTGACACAACTAACAGCTAAACAGAACTTGCAGTATCTTCCGGGCAAATGCCACATCTGGGCTAGAAAGACCGCAGAGGGTGGTGGTTGAAAGCTGACCCTGGAGCCACTTGCTGGGGTTCAAATCCAGTTCTGTTGCTTACTTGCTGGGCGACCTTGGGCAAGGGACTGCACCTCTTGGGACCTCAGTTTTCTCATCGGTTAAGTGGGATAATAATAGGGCCTGCCCTACCAAGCAGTTGTGAAGGTTACACGAATTGGAATGTTAAAGTGTCTGGCACAGGCTTAAGAGTTAGCTATGGCTCCTAGACACTGTGCGGTAGCGTTGACTAAAGAGTAATCGGGTCTTAGCTTCAGCTATGTGGAGAGACTAGCTCAGTTCCGGGGGAGATTGTGTGTTCACTTCGTGAACCTAAGAAACAGTGGTTTCATCCAAAAAAGATTGCTCAGGCCTGGCATGGTGCCTCACACCTGTAATCCTAGCACTTAGGGAGACAGAAGTGGGCAGATTGCTTGAGTTTAGGAGTTCAAGACCAGCCTGGGTAACATGGTGAAACCCTGTCTGAACAAAAAATACAGATATTAGTCAGATGTGCGTCTGAGCTCCCAGCTACTCAGGAGGCTGAGATGGGAGTTTAACTTGAGCCTGGGAGGTAGAGGTTGCAGTGAGCCGAGATCACACCACTGCACTCCAGCCTGGGTGACTGAGCCGAGACCCCATTCAAAAAAAAAAAAAAGATTGCTCAATACTGATGAGGAATTGTAACTCTAACCCTGATCAATAAGCTTGCTTCATACAGGCGTGATTCCAGTGGGGACTTTTGGAGTTGTGTGAAACTATGTGTTCTTTGTGGGAAAAGTTGGGAGAAAGACCGAGCCCGGCTGAATCTCCTGAGAACAATGAGGCACTTTTTGTAGATACTGTCTCCTTCCAGTCTCAGGGAGCGCTGTGTGAGCCCTGGGCAGGGCGGGGCAGCCAGGCGGTTAAGGGCTGGATTCCATCCTTGCTAATGTGTGACCTTGGGCAAGTAACAAAGCATCTCTTAAGCTTCGGTGTTCATTTCTGCAAAATGAGGAAAAGAACAAGTTACCATGTCACTGGCTTACTAATGAGCTTGGAACTAGTAAAGATTTTTTTTGCACAGGTCCTGACACATAGCAAGTGTGCATTAAATGTTAGCTGCCTGACTGTTGGTGTCATAAATGTTAATGACAACAATAGTGATTATTCTGTAGGCTGCTATGAAATATGGTTGGTACTCCACAGATATCTCTCATGCAGGCAACTCTGTAACAAACTAGAGCACGTCTTTGTGGTGATCCCTCAGGAAGAGAACAGTCGTTTCATGAACCTGACTGGAAGTCAAGATTTGTGTATTCATTCAACAAATATTTCTAGGGCCTCTTCTTTGTGCTAAACACTGTTCCAAGGCCCAGGTATGCAGCAAACAAGACACACCTAGTCCTTGCTGTCCTGAAGTACAAGATCTGGTGGAGGAGACAGACTAGAAACAAACATTATTTTTCAGAGGTGATTGGTAGTGCTATTAAGAGATTAAACCATCCTAGCGTTTTGGGAGGCCAAGGCAGGAGGATCAGTTTAGGCTGGTTTGAGACCAGCCTGGGCGACAGAGCAAGATCCTATCTCTTAAAAAAATTTTTTTTTTCCTTTTTTTGAGACAGGGTCTCTCTCTGTCGCCCAGGCTGGAGTGCAGTGGCACGATCTCTACTCACTATAGCCTCAACCTCTCCAGCTGAAGCAATTTTCCCACCTCGGCCTCCTAATTGGGACTAGAGGCACGTGCCACCATGCCCGGCCAATTTTACAAGGAAAATGGTTTTAGTCAAGTGTGGTGGCACATGCCTCTAGTCTCAGGTGCCAGGGAAGCTGAGACAGGAGGATCACTTGAGGCCAAGAGTTAAACATCAGCCTAGGCAACATAGTAACTCTAGGAGAGAGAGAGGGAAGAAAGGAAAGAAACTAAACTAGGATAAGGTGAAGTGAGTGGTAGTGGTGGAGAGGTGTCTTAGAGGGATGAAGAAGGGGCCTGTCTGAGTAGGTGACATTTAATCTGAGACTTGAAAGACAAAAGGGAGCCAGCCATGCAAACAGTTGGGTGAACAAGGGTGAGAATGTGGTGGGAGGGCTTTGTAGTTTGTTCCCCAAAGCCTCCACATTCTTCTATCCCAGGGGATGTTTGGAGAGGAGGGCTGTTGGGAGCTGACTTTGGCATCTGGGAAGAGAAGTGGTGGGCCCAGAGGCCGGGCCCTTCCTTGGCTTCTCCCAGCCTTCCCCAGGCCCTTACCCAGGCATGCAAGGCCACCGGGAAGAGACCCTTCACCCCTTGGGTGGGCTCCCTGACTTCCCAGCCAAGAACATGGTGCGCCTTTTTTTTTCCACAGGTGACCCAGCTGCACTGTCATACAAGCCAAGCGATGGTGCTGTGTGCTTGAAGCCCACTCTCTCCTTCCCCAGAGTAGAGCAGCTGAAAGCTGTCTGCCCTGGAGAAGCCCCAGAAAGCAGGCAAGCCAGACCGAGCATGCTGCTTGGGGCTGTGGGGAATGAACCATCTCTTTTGTGTCAAAGGTGGGGAAGGTAAAGCAACAGGGCTTCCCTGATAGAGCCGCAGTTAGGAGCCCAGATTCAGGGCTTCAATTCCGGCTTCCCCACTTACACCTTGGGCGAATGCCTTTCACGTGCTTCACCTTAGCATTCCCATCTGTAGAATGGAACAGAAATTCCTGTGCTTAGAAAAGTGCACACAGAATGTGCTACATAAGTGTATCAGCTTCCAATTTTTTTTTTTTCAGATGGAGTTTTGCTCTTGTTTGCCCAGGCTGGAGTGCAATGGCTGACTGCAACCTCTGCCTCCTGGGTTCAAGCGCTTCTCCTGCCTCAGCCTCCCGAGTAGTTGGGATTACAGGCTCCGGCCACCATGCCCACCTAATTTTGTATTTTTTTTTTTTTTTTTTTTTTTTTTTGTAGTCCAAAGGCTTTATTGTTCTGCTGAAATGCTTACAAATACTGAAAACCCCCAGCCTGGGCCCAGGCAACCAAGGGCTCAGTGCTGGGAAGGACAGCAGGGGAAGTGGGCTTAGTGTTAAGGCGTGAAGGGCGAGGCCAGACAGTTGGAGGCCTGGTCCTCCACTCTCCATTTCCATCACCCTCGGGAGGCTGAA
>PVKP010036365.1:0-22502 GCA_004027715.1 Plecturocebus donacophilus | reverse complement strand
TTTTTATGTTTAGTAGAGATGTTTCCCCATGTTGGTCAGGCTGGTCTCGAACTCCTGACCTCAGGTGATCCACCCACCTCGACCTCCCAAAGTGCTGGGATTACAAGTGTGAGCCACTGCACCCAGCCTCTCTGTTGTTCATTTTTGCTCTGTTGTCTTTTTAATTGATTCATAAGAGCTCTTTCTACATGATGCATATGTTCTTTGTAGGGTATATATGTTTCAAATACCTTCTCCCTGTGTGTCACATGTGTTTTCATTATCTTATGGGATTTTTTTTTCCAAAAAACTTTTGTTGATCCTTATCATATCTTTGTTTTCTTCTTCATTAAAATTTTCTCTTTTCTTATTTATTTCATTCATTAAATTTCTTTTTATTTTTTAGAAAACGTTTTCATTTGGATACATAGCTTATTTATTTTCAGGCTTTGATTTCTTTATTGTAAATAACTGCTATTTACTCTAACTTAGCTTTACGACCAAATTTAACATGTGGTACCATAATTGATCATCTTCTATAAGATACAGCATTATTTTATATAAGAAAAAGAAAAACTATTATAATCACTTCCCATAATGTCTACTTTTTTATTTGTATTGATTAGAAGATTAAAAATTTTTTGAAAGATAAAATTTTGCCACGTATTGCTCTTGTGCATACATATAAAAGCATATATAAAAATAAATTGGTTAAGCTATTCATTGGCTAAGCTATTTATTAACCTTCCGCACATACAAATTCCAACTCTTCTGAATTTCTCCACATTATGTAATCCTTATGTAATCTATTATATAATCAAGAGTGTTTCCTATGGAGTACTTTACTGTTTTCCCTGGGATTTTCTTCCAAATTGTTGACAATTATTCTGTGAATTTTGTTGCTGGTGTTTCTTGATCTTACTAGAAATATGCCACTGGATTATTTTTGGTCAACAAACAGTATTTATATTTCTTCCTCACATGGTTCTAAATGTTTGCAAACTAAAACATGGAGAATGCTATTTCCTTGTCACTTTGCTGGGAATAACAATTGCTTATATGCAGATCATGACAATTGTGTCGTCTGGCCAACAATAATTAGAAGTCATCATTGATCGCAAGATACAGTTTGATTTCAGAGATATTAAAATATGAAAAAATGCATACCTTAGACACTAAGAAACAGGTACTATTTAGTTCCAAGAACTAAAATTTTTTACTGTATCTATATATGGGGTAAAAAGTCATGTTTTGATAGAAGTGTACACTGTGGAATGAATAATTCAAGCTGTTTAACATATCTATCACGTCATGTAGTTATCAATTTTTTTTTTTTTTTGGTGAGAACATTTAAAATCTACTCTCCTAGCAATTTTCAAGTATAAATTACATGATGTATTTTTTCTATTTTGATGTCTTCTTTCTTCCTTGACCCATATGTAGGTTCCTGGAAAGCTTATTTTAACATTACTGTACACATAATTTTTTGAACTGTCTTATTTTTGCTATTAATTTCTAAATTAATTTTTTTTAAATCAGAAAATAAGTTCTGTGTTATACCATTGTTTTTGAAATTTGTTAAGACCTGCTTTATGACCATGATGTGGTGATGTGGTTTTTGTTAACATTTCTGAATGCTTTAGAAGAATATTTTTGTGGGTTTTGAATTGTGTTGTGTTCTATATCTGTAATGATTTAGAAAAACTGTTTGGTAAATCACCTTTTTTTTTTTTTGAGATGGAGTCTTGCTCTGTTGCCAGGCTGGAGTGCAGGGGCACAATCTCGGCTCACTGCAACTTCTGCCACCTGGTTCAAGTGATTCTCCTGTATTAGCCTTCTGAGTAGCTGGGATTACAGGCACGCGCCACCACGCCCAGCTAATTTTTGTATTTTTAGTAGAGACGGGGTTTCACCATGTTGGCTAGGATGATGTCGATCTCCTGACCTCATGGTCCGCCTGCCTCGGCCTCCCAAAGTGCTAGGATTACAGGACTGAGCCACCACACCTGACCAGTAATAACTTTTTAAAAGAAATGCGTTAAAATCTCCAATTACTTTTGTGAATTTTTCAAAGTCTCCTTTTATACTGGCAATTTATATTTTATATATTTGAGGCCACATTACAAGGTGCATACTAGTTTAAAATTATGTCTCCCTGGGGAATTGAAATTTTGATGGATTTCTAATTATAATCTACCAAGTATTAACCATTAATAGTTATATGTAATTACATATAATTATTGTGCATATTTCTGTTATGTAGCAATAATTTATGATATCTCTATCCATTATTTTATATTATTTTATCTCTAGCAATATTTGCATTTATGTCTAGCAATGATTTGTAGATTAAGGAACATTTTGTCAGCTGTTTATACGAGATTTATTTTGGTTAGTATTTATTTGTGTATGTCATTTTTAGACATTAACTTTCAATATTCTTATATTTTTTTGAGTCTCTTGTAAACAGTCCATAATTATGTATTTTTTTTTAAATTCGCTTTGACAATTTTTGTTTTAACCAGCTTTTTGTCTATTTACGTTAGTTTTAATTGCCAATACATTTAAGTTCATATCTGTAATCTTACTTTGTGCTTTCTGTTTTCCTTTAGAATGAGTTTTTTCCTTTACTGTTTTGGGAATTATAGTGTTCATGTCTATTCATTCAGTGATTTCTTTAGATATCTTAATGTGTATGCTTAACACAGTGTACTGTTAATGAGTGTCTTTACCTTCTTCCAGTGCGATACAAAGGCTTTAAAACAAAATCTGTTCATTACCTTCTGAACTTTTATGCCATTGTTTACTTCTATTCTTGTAGCCCTTTCTATTTAGTTTTTAACTCCAGAAATTAGACATCAGTTATGATTTTTTCTCTTACTTTCTAAAATATCTTAGAATTTAACAATTTATTACATTATATTGTATTATCTATTACATTATATTTTTTAAACTGTGTTCCTAACATATTTTGAGATCCTTAAGACCAAGTATCTGTTCTTATTTATTTTTCATTGGTCCCCAGTGCCCAGGACAATGGCATATACTTAGCAGGTGCTTAATAAATACTTGCTGGCTCATTGACTCAGCATCCAATTATACTCTTGAGTTTTCATTAAATGAGAAATTTTCACATCCAAATTAAAACATTTAAAGTTTTTTTTTTTTTTTCTGCCTTGGTTAGTATTGGTTTGCCATGCTCCATTTCCATGGGGCTGATTTAACCAGAAGTTTCAATTACCACCCCTCCCCCTCAATTTGTTGTGGGAAGTGGTGGGTGGAAAGGGAGATAACAAGAAAGGAAGAGGGAACACAAAAATACCACTGTATTTTGTAACTATGTGAAAAATGGTAAAACTAAAATAGTTTTATTTTTCATTTGATTTTTTTAAACCTATGTTCTTTCCTTTTTCACTTATTGACATCTGTTAGTTCTCATAATATTTCTGTGCCGTAGAAGAGGCAGTAATATATTTTATTTTTGGGCCTTGTCCTCGGTCAAACAAGGTCATGGTAGATCTAAGACAAAATTCAATTCTCTTTTTTCTTTATCCATGCTGTTTTTTTTCCATATTCCAGCACATTTCAGATAAAAAGCTTCTTTCTTCTGCATGGCTTGAGTCCTCTTGTTTTCAGTCTTTGTTACTTGGTTCATCTAGAAAAACATTTCTTTCCCACTAATAAAAATACTTTTCTTGCCTTACAATACCTGATCTAAGAATAGCTTAAAAATAAACCTGTATTTCCCTTAAGATAATGTAATAAAAGGATACCAGATCAGACATCTGTTACTCATTACTTATAATCCGTGGCTAAAAGTCATGCTAATGAGGAGTTATTGCTATTTATTTCTCAGAGTGCTTGCTCAAGAGACCCATGCATTGTCTTTACTCGTTTTTACTTTGCTTGTGATGTCAGTAAAGCATTAGCAAGATTGGAAACACTGGCTATTAATGGGGAGGAGGGGACCCCCACCATAATGCAATTTGGTGATTAACATGTATCAGTTCTAGCCACTGCTCACAGCGACCATGAGTTACATTTCTCAGTTGCTGAAGAGTAATTTGGAATTCTTAGTTTTCAATAATTGTTTTCTTTTCAGAAGAGGCAGGCTGCTTGTTACCTATATTCCTCATATGTGGCTGTGGTGATATTACTTATTCATGCGCTTCTCAACTAACAATGGAGTTTTGTATGTCCCCATAAAGCCATCATTAAGTTGAAAATTTGTAATTTGAAAATGCTTTTAATGCTGGAATACAGGATTGTACATATACAATCTTTAACAATATCTAAATGTTCTGTTGAGATTATTTATTATATTAAGTTGCATATAGCAGCTGGGACTGAAAAGACTCAACAGAGGGCTACCTATGACCTCACGAAGTTCTTTGTTTCTGAAAAATATTTAAATTCTGATCAGGATGCCTATAAAGAAAAAAAGTAATGTACTTCATACTCCATATGTCAGATAGCAGTTTATTGTGTGAGTTCCGCTGATGGATGGACAACATGTGCTACGTTGATTGTAAAGCTGAACTGTGAATCTGCCTTAGGAAGAATTTTGAAAACATGTAGATTAATCTATTTTTCCCTTTCCTTTAAGGATACTCTTCCTGATAAGAGGAAGGTGAAAGGGAGGCTCCTTCACAATTTCAAATATTTGTTGGCAATGTGAAATGAAGAACTGAAGTAGCTATGCCAGTAGCAGGCCTCCATTTTGTACTCCTTTCCCAACCCTAAAGTGTTTTTGTCTCAGTTATCTGCAGTTTGCTGAAAAAAGTGAATTAAACTGTTTCACTGTTTTGACATATAGGTCCTTATGCAGCCGAACACAATGGAGGTCTGGTTGATTCATAGAGTTAACGGTAGGTGGCCTATTGACATTTTAAATAGGAAGAAAGATTTGCTTGGGGTTACTGATGTCTATTGCTGCTGCTCTTTTCCTTTTAGACTAAGAATATTACTATCAAGGAAAGCAATTTCTCTTGGGATTGTTGCTGTAGGTTCCCTGTTTCTGGACATACCTGTGGACTGTTAGGTTGCAGACACAGTAGAAATTTTCACCATTTTTGCCTACTAGGAAAGTTATGATGTGAAAACAATTTCTTTCTTCTCTTCCCCCACCCTTAATTATTATTTTCCCTACGCCCAGAGTAACTTAAATCTTTACCTAAATGAAATTAAGGGTATATCTGCTTCAGGAGTTCATAGAAGTCAGAGTTCAAGGTAGGCTATCCATGTGTGCTACAGAGAAGTGTTCCTAAGTAATGTTGATGAAGCTTTACAGGGTATCTCTTTGGAGTCTCAGTTCTATCACTAGATTTTTTTATGACAAAAAGACATAAGTCTTGTGTTGTCTTAACTTTCAATGTCTTCTTGTCATCTCTCTGAACTGAGAAGACTATGATTATAGGTATGATGCATGGTTAGTTTTTATTTGTTTTTTACTCTCATACTGACTCAGAAAATGATTTGCTTCATTAAAATTATGCTGCTGACTTTGGGAGGCTGCGGTGGGTGGATTACCTGAAGTCAGGAGTTCGAGGCAGCCTGGCCAACATGGTGAAACTCCTGTCTCTACTAATAAAAAGGACAAAATTAGCCAGGCGTGGTGGCAAATGCCTGTAATCCCAGCTACTTGGGAGGTTGAGGCAGGAGAATCGCTTGAAGACTGGAGGCAGAGGTTGCAGTGAGCCGAGATCATGCCGTTAAACTCCAGCCTAAGCAACAAGAGCAAAATTTTGTCTCAAAAAAAAAAAAAATGGTGCTGAATGAATTATTATTGTTTAATGGGTTTCTTAATGTGTACTGATACCAGAAGGGCTAAATTTGTGGGGTACTAAGTTATCAGAATCTTTCTATATTTTCTTAGGAGCATGAAAAAATTAAATAACAAAGAATACATATACTTAATTGTAATATGCTAAAATATCTCAAAGATAGATGTAGGAAGAACCTTACCTACATCTCACATATGCAGAGCTTTGAGGCTTATTAAGAGTTAATTGAGCACATGGGAATTATATATTATTCATAATTTTATTAGCTGAGTCTAAAACCAAAGAAAGGCTGAATGTCAATTCTCCTTCTATTATTAAGTTCAGTGTTATGAATTTCAGGTCTTTGGCTCTGTTTCTGAGTTATCATTAGAGTAGATTATAGGGTGTGTTATCTGTAGATTCCCAGCTGTAGAATAGAGGGAAATGTATTCATTCGGAGTTTTAGAAATGAAATTAAGAAGAGATGTCTTTTGAAATATCTGAAAAGTTTATTGAGCTTTGGTAAGTTTAATTTTGGTGCATTTAATGAAAGTCAAAGGTGGATTCATTTAGTTAAGGCCATCAGATGGAGCCAACTGTTTTGTGCAAAGAGAAAGTAACAGTGGAAAAATGACATGCAATTAAACTTTTGCTTGTAATTCAGCAAATGGTCAAGCAAAAGCTACCTAGAATTGGTTGGATGTTAATATAGTAAAATTACTGACAACTAAACTCAGCTTTCAGTTCATTCTAGCGTATGTTGTTTGAATATGTAGTTTGAAAATGGTGATATAAGTGAAGATATAGTAATTTTCTGGAATAAGAAACCTGGATTAATTCACTATCGCTGCTACTTGAGATGGAGGAAATCTGTATGAGGTAGATGAACATATACACACTTACAAACATACAAGAGGAAAATAAAACACTTAAATTGCTTGGCTGATGACAGTTTTTATTATTTACTAGTCTGAATTCTTCCCTTTGTACTCCCCTACTTTCCAGACCATAGGAGTATAGATCTCTCCTCTTTAATACTTAGATTCCATGTGCATATACGGATGTTTCGTGATGTCTTAAAATATCCAGCACAAGAATATCTCAGAGATACTATAGGTTCAATTCTAGGCCACCTCAGTGAAGTGAATATTGTAATATAATGACTCTCACACTTTTTTGTTTTCCTAGTACATATAAAAGTTATGTTTACATGATACTGTAGTCTATTAAATGTGGAATAATATTATGTCTAAATAACAATGTTTATATCTTAATTTAAAATGCTTTCTTTCTAAAAAATGCTAAAAATCATCTAAGTCTTCAGTGAGCCATCATCTTTTTGCTAGTGGAGGATCTTGCCTCAATGTAAATACCTGCTGATTGATGAGTAGCTGTTGCTAAAGGTTGAGCATGGCAATTTCTTAAAATAAAACAACAGTGAAGTTTGCATGCAATCTTCACAAAAGATTTCTCTATAGCATGCAATGTTGTTTGATAGCATTTTACTCACAGTAGAACTTCTTTCAAAACTGGAATCAGTTCTCTCAAATCTTGCTGGTGCTTGATCAGCTAAGTTTATGTACTATTCTTTTTTTTTTTTTTTGAGATGGAGTCTTGCTCTGTTGCCCAGCCTGGAGTGCAGTGGCGTGATCTCGGCTCACTGCAACCTCCACCTTCTGGCCTTCTGGGTTCAAGCAGTTCTTCTGCCTCAGCTTCCTGAGTAGCTGGGATTACTGGCACATGCCACCATGCCCAGCTAATTTTTGAATTTTTAGTAGAGACAGGGTTTTACCATATTGGCCAGGTTGGTCACAAACTCCAGACCTCAAGTGAGCTGTCTGCTTTGGCCTCCCAAAGTGCTAGGATTACAGGTGTGAGCTACCACACCCAGCCATTTATGTACTGTTCTAAATCTTACATTATCATTTGAAAAATGTTCATAGTATCTTCAGTAGATTCCATCTCAAGGAACCACTTTCTTCACTCATTCATAAGAAGCAACTCCTTATTAGCTACTTTTATAGTTAATTCACTGTAGAATTAGAATGCTCCAGTTCTAATTCTAGTTTCCTTGGTTATCCCTACCACATCTGCAGTTACTTCCTCCACTGAAATCTTGAACTCAAAGTCATCCATGAGGGTCACAATCAACTTCTTCCAGACTCCTGTTAATGTAGATATTTTGGCCTCCTCACATGAATCATGATGTTCTGAATGGCCTCTAGAAAGGTGAATTCTTTCTAGAAGGTTTTCAATTTTCTTTGCCCAGATTTATCAGAAGAATCACTGTCTACACCAGCTACAGCCTTATGAAGTATCTATCTTAAGTAATAAGACTTGAAAGTCAAAATTACTCCTTAATCCATGGACTGCAGAATGCATGTTGTGTTAGCACGTATGAAAACAACGTTCATTTTCTTGCACCTCTCTGTTTGAGCTCTTTGTTGACTAGGTGCATTGTCAGAGACAGGTACCCTTTTGAAAAAAAATTTCTTCTTTGAGTAGTAGGTCTCAACAATAGGCTTAAAATACTCAGTGAAGCATGCTTTAAACATGTGTGTTGTCATTCAGGCTTTGTTGTCCCATTTGTAGGGCACAGATAGAGTAGATTTAGCATAATTGTTAAGACTTTAGGGTTTTTGCAGTGGTCAGTGAACTCTAGCTTCAAGATAAAGTCACCAACTGCATTAACCTCTGACAAGAGAGGGTTCTATGTTTTGAAGCCAGGCATGACTTCTCTCTAGTTATGAAAGTCCTAAATGGTATCTTCTTCTGAAAGAGGGCTGTTTTATTTATGTTGAAAATTTGGTTAGTGTAGCCAACCATTTTTATCAGGCATCTTAGATGATCTGAATAATTTGCTGAAGTTTCTACATCAGCACTTGCTTAACCTTACACTTTTATGTTATGGAAATGGCTTATTTATTTAAACCTCTGAACCAATCTCTAGTAGCTTCCAACTTCTTCAGCTTCCTCACTTCTTTCATGCTTCATACAATTGGGAGAGTTAGGACCTTGCTCTGGCATAATCTTTGGCTTAAGTCAGTGTTGTGGCCATTTGATTTTCTATCCAGAGCATTTCAACTTTCTTTATATCAGCAGTAAAGCTGTTTCCCTTTTACATTGTTTATGTGTTCAGAGGAGGAGCACTTTTAACTAGTTCTTCAAAAGTTCTTCAAGCACTTTTCCTTTGCATTCATAACCTGGTTTATTGTTTGTTGCAAGAAGCCTAGCTTTTGGACTCTTTCAACTTTTGGCATACCTTCCTCACTAAGCTTAATTATATCTAGCTTTTGATTTACAATGAGAGATGTGGGACCCTTCCTTTCACTACAAAACTTAAAGACCATTGCAGAGTGATTAATTGGCCTAATTTCAATATTGTGTCTCAGGGAACAGGGAGGTACAAATAGAGGGATAAATGGGAATGGCTGGCTGTTGGAGCATTCAAAACATACAACATTTATTGATTAAGTTTGCTGCCTTACATGGGCCCAGTTTGTGATATCCCTAAATGATCACAATAATATCCAAGATTACCAATCATAGATCACCATAAAAATATGATAATAATAAAAACATTGGAAATATTGTGAGAATTACCAAAATGTGAACAGAGACACAAAATGAGCGCATACTATTTGGAAAATAACATCAATAGACTTGCTTGATGCAGAGATGCCACAAACCTTTAATTTGAAAAACCACAGTATTTGTGAAGTACAATAAAATGAAGTATGCATACATAGGGTTGTAGGATTGGGGGCATGATGTTTAGTTTCAAGTCTTTTTTCTTAACTTTTATTTTAGGTTTGGGGGTACATGTGAAGGTTTGTTAACGTAGGTAAACTTATGTCGCAGGGGTTTGTTTACTGATATTTTATCAACCAGGAACCATATAATTAAGCCTAGTACCAATAGTTATCTTTTATGCTTCTTTCCCTCCTCCCACTTCCACCGTCAAGTAGACCCCAGTGTCTGCTGCTTCCTTCTTTGTGTTTATAATTTTCTCATCATTTAGCTCCTATGTATAAATGAGAACATGTGGTATTTGGTTTTCTGTTCCTATGTTTTCTGAGGATAATATCTTCCAGTTCCATCGTGTTCCTGCAAAAGACATAATCTCATTGTTTTTTTATGGCTGCATAGTATTCCATGGTGTGTATGTACCACATTTTCTTTATTCAGTCTGTCGTTGATGGGCATTTAGGTTGAGTCCATGTCTTTGCTATTGTGAACAGTGCTGCAGTGAACAGTTGTGTGCATGTGTCTTAATGGTAGAATGATTTATAACCCTCTGGGTATATACCTAGTAGTGGGATTGCTGGTTTGAATGGTAGTTCTGCTTTTAGCTCTTTGAGGAATCATCACACTGCTTTCCACAATGGTTGACCTAATTCACACTCCCACCGACAGTGTGTAAGTGTTCCCTTTTCTCAGCAACCTCGCCAGCATTTGTTATTTTTTGTCATTTTAATAATAGCTATTCTGACTGGTGTGAGATGGTATCTCACTGTGGTTTTAATTTTCATTGCTGTAATCATCAGTGATATTGAGCTTTCTTTCATGTGCTTGTTGGCTGCATGTGTATCTTCTTTTGAAAAGTGTACATTCGTGTCCTTTGCCCACTTTTTAATGGGGTTGTTTTGCTCTTGTAAATTTAAGTTCCTTATAGATGATGGATGTTAGACCTTTCCAGATGCGTAGTTTGCAAATATTTTCTCCCATTCTGTAGGCTATTTACTCTGTTTATAGTTTCTTTTGGTGTGCAGAAGCTCTTCCATTTAATTAGATCCAATTTGTCCATTTTTGCTGTTGTTTTGATTGCTTTTGGTGTCTTTGTCATGAAATCTTGGCCTGTTCCTGTGTCCAGGATGGTATTGCTTGGGTTGTCTTCAGGGTTTTTATAGTTTTGGGTTTTACATTTACATCTTTAATGCACCTTGAGTTGATTTTTATATATAGGGTAGGAAAGGGGTCCAGTTTCAGCCTTCTGCATATGCCAGCGTTCTCCCAGAACCATTTATTGATAGTATTTTCCCCATTGCTTGTTTTTGTCAGCTTTGCCGAAGATGGCTTATATTAATTTGATGACTGGTTGAATCAGGACATTTTTATGAACTTCAACTTCTAATTTTTTTTTACTTAGTTTTCAGTTTTCTAATGCCTTTTTAAACAACCATCTTTAATACTCATGGATAACTAGGTTATCTCCTATGCAGTTATGAGGGACTATGTTAACTTCTCTTCCTGGGTCCACAAGCGGTGTGGTTTCAAAGGCAAGAACTTCTTAGTGCCATACCTCTATCCACCCCCCAATTTGGGAACCTAGAGTTACTTGTCTGACTTTTGTGCCGGGGAAGGTAAACTGCTTACGTGAGCTTCTTTTGTTTAAGAAAGCCAACGAAAAGCTCTGGGAGGACTGTAGGCAGGGCAGCCAATCCAATATCAAAGTCAAAAATCAGTCACTCCAGCGGAAGTTTGAAGGAGCTCCTCTCATGGGACAAGAACCTGAATGGGGTGGGAGTAACTCCCAGATTAAAAGTCTCCCTGCCCCTTACCTGTGTGGACTCCATCCCTGGATCCCCTCCCATGACAGCATGGGAGCTACCTCTCTCTCTCTCTCTCTCTCTCTCTCTCTCTCTCTCTCTCTCTCTCTGTCTCTCTCTCTCTCCCTACCTTTCTCTCTCTCTCTCTACCTAATAAATCCCTTTTCTGCAAAGCCCTTTGGGTCCGATATGTACTTGAACAATATCACCACTGCTGGGGTCTCCTACCCATTCTTGGATGAGTGAAAGCCCAAGGACCTGGAAAAAACACATCTGATCAGGGAACAGTGAGTGCCTTTTGGAATGCCCATGCAACCTGCTCCTGTCCCCCAGGTTACAGTTTTACATTCAATTGAAATACAATAGTACTATGCAGGATAATTTATTATAATACAGAATTGTTACTGTGTAGAATATGGCACTTAATGAGCCAAGTTTTTTCTCACATCCAAACGATATAGGTACTGAAATAGTCTGAATGTCAGAATCTGGAATCTGCTGTGGCTGCTCACCTTGCAGAAATTCTATTCTCTTAGAAATCAGAGAGGTGGAGCAATGGGAACTGGACCAGCATCTAAAACTCCAGGCCTGCTCCACCCGTTAATGTGCTCATTGGCTGCTCTCTCGACTACTGCGCCATCATCCCCCGATATATCTGCCTCTTAGTTACTGACTTTTGCCTTGGTTCCTGCCATGTGGTTTTGTCATGTTTGCTATTCGTCTTCTCTGCAATTGAGCTTTCTTTAGTGCAGTCTCTGCTTTACCTGGCTTGGCCCCCATGGGATGCTCTGCTGGGATGTAAGCTCTGTTAGGGGGAAGTTTTCATTCCTTTTGTTCAGTGCTTAGAACAGTGTGTCTGGCAAGTGGCTGAGTCTCAATAAGTATTTGTTGAGTAAAATTTTTGGACTTTTGTTTATAACTTTTTTTTTAAACTCTCACTTTTGCATTTCCATGAGTACTCTTTGTCATCAAGTACATAACTTATATCACCTAGGGTGTAGTATAGAAACTAGACAAAATCCCTTCTTTCTCAGAGCTCGTGCACTTCTAGCCACTTCTAGTCCATGAATGTCCACTGCAAGGACGTTACTATTGTAGGGTGTTATCACTCATTAGAGTATGTTGCAGCTGGCACTTAGGGATAAGTTTGACACCAAGTGACTTTTGCCTGTTCCAAATTAGATACTCTTGTTGCTAAGAAATTCTTAAGTTTTATCTAAGAGTGACTTCAGTAAATGCTTAGATAAGTGGTTATTTCTCTAAATTCTCTAATGGAGTTGAGGTTAGTGACGTTTTCTGTGGCATTAACAATTATTTTTAGGAAGAGGGACACAGGTCCAAATGAATTATGCAGATGTGTGACAGGCATTCTGCAATCGTAGGAAGTCTATAAATAATAATGGTATTATTATTGTTTGTGTCAACTTATGCACAGAAACTTGCTTTTTAATATGTGGTGACGCTATTCCTACCCCTGGGAATCGATCTAATATAGTTATCTGAGTGGAACCTTAAAATTCCATAAGACAGAGTTTTATAGAAATATATGTAAAATTAGTTTCCAACTTAAAACCAAGAAATATAAAAATGTAGGTCTTAGTGCTGAAAGGAACCTCAAGATCATCTATTTCAGATGCCTGCCCATAGCCAGGTGAGGTATAATTCAAATTTCACGCAAGGCATCTGTCTGAGTCTCAGAGGTTGAATGATTTTCCTGCCAAGGGTGAAAAAACAAAGTTAAGTTTCATCTATTGAATTACAGTACAAAAGAGAATATATGCTCTCATAATTTCTGTTTAAATTTTCCTTTCATGGTAACCTTTTACAACAATCTGCGACTTCATTAGCATATCTTCTTATAGTATGTGCATATCTTTCAGTCTATGTAGTTTCAGTTTGAATGGAATTTGAAGATAAAATTGAACTTTGTCTCCTTTCTTCAAAGCAGGAGGTTTATATCCTTGTTAAGACAAAGCACAACAAATCTAATCAAACAGTTTTATTAGTAGGCTCTAAAAGTTATGGGCAGAGTGTCAGAGTCTGGATTGGGAATTAGCATGCCAACATTTTACAATCTTTCTTAGGAAAGTTTTGAATGCTCTAAGAAACACATGAGTTAGAATTAGTAAAAAGATTTATAAAGTGAGACAGCTGAAACTAAAACTAATCTCTTTATCCTTCTTGTTTTAAGGAGGAAGAACTGGACCCTAGTAGGTGATGAGGCTGTGTATTTCACCACAGTTGAGAAAAAGTGATGAGGTTCCAAAAGTTTCATGCGAGAGTACTCAGTAGCAGTGCTGACACTAGAACACTTTTTTTTTCCTTATGCAGTAAGAAACTTTATTAATAACTTCAGGGTATAGGCAAACAAGTGGTATAAGCAAAGCAGATGGTCTGGTACATCAAAGGCAGCTCCGTGGGTCTTTTCTCCACGTATCATGCATGTATTCATGACTCAGAAGCTAGAATGCTCTATTCTGACCCCAATATCAAGGCTTTTTCCATTTTGATGAAGTAAGTCCCTCCCCTTAAGTCTTAGATCATGTATAATACTCAATGTTATTTTATCTAGTATGTTCAGTGCTGTGGTTTACATTGAGACCTACATAGACCCTTATTTTGTCAAATATGCACAAATGATTTTTGAAGCATTGATAAGAGGCACATTTTTATCTCACTTTTTTCTTATACTTCTGAAAATGTTCATCATATAGCCTCCAAATACT
This sequence comes from Plecturocebus donacophilus, assembly GCA_004027715.1. Taxonomy (NCBI): domain Eukaryota; kingdom Metazoa; phylum Chordata; class Mammalia; order Primates; family Pitheciidae; genus Plecturocebus; species Plecturocebus donacophilus. The sequence goes on along the minus strand of PVKP010036365.1, from coordinate 8,486 downwards.
GACACTGAATTGCATGAGCCACATAACTTTACATCTTAAGTCTTAGGCCGTCCTCATTTGTCATTATAGTTTGCAGCACTACCAGAATATCTAACTGATGCAATTCTGCTCTTCCCTTAATCAAGAACTGGTTTCACTTGTATCATTTCCTACTATTGCCAAAGAGACCATAAAAGCTGAGTGGTATTGTTCTGAAGTCTACTTGAAGTCTAGGCTAGCAGGTGAAATTGAATAGATCTGTATTTTCTCAGATTTCTACAGTGATAATCATAAAATAAACATCTCATTTTAGTGAGTAGCATAACAAGAGTTTAAGCAAAATTAGGAGCAAGGGGGCTAATTATGTGTTTTCTCTTTACATGCTCTTTATGACATTGTCAAAGATAGAGGATTAAGTAAATCAAATGTGGCATTTTTGGATGTCTATAAATATTTTATCACTCCTAGAAGTATGACTTCCTCTGTCATCACATTCACTACCACTTCTATTCATATCTAAATATTCTATTCAATGACATCATCTAACAAAGTCTTAACTATTCTGGTATTAGTTCCTCCTTTGTTTTGTTTTGGTTTTTTAAATCAAGATATAGTAATTTTTATATTTTCAAAGTGCTTTATAAACCCCAAACTATACCGTACCATAGCCAAGTCTTTGGAAGGAAATACACATCCTAGTATGCGTGTATGTTAGCATAATGCCCATGTTGACAGGAATCATATTTTCCCTTAAAAGCATGATTGATGAAGTCAGTTTTGCAGACAAAGAGCTCATGACCAATTTCTTTCAAACTTCAAATCAAGTTTGACAGCATGAAGAATTTCATGTAGCATATAGGAAATATTCATGTTACCTTTTCAGCTGGTATCACTGTAGTTTTGGGCTTCCAGACGCATGCACACCCGACTTGCGGTTAAAAACCATAAGAGACTCTGTTATGCCAGAATGTTAGTGCAGTACAGCCATTAAAGAGAACATGTGGCTGGGTGTGTTCTTGAAAACATGCACGCTGCAGGATTCTGTTTACTGCTTGTTTTATGTGCAGACCACTAGTCTAATATAAAAAAGCACAAATTTTTACATGCTATAAGGTATTGTGGTTGTTGGCCAAATTGCTTCGTGCTTGGCTGTTATCTTTTGGGATGATGGGTTCCAAAGGAAGCCAGATGTGCAATTAGAGATGTTTTGGCACATCTGTACTAAAGTTGCAGCCTGAAGATGCTCAGAGAGTGATATTTTTGTGCGTGTGTGTGTGTGTGTGTGTGTGTGTGTGTGTATGTGTATGTGTGTGTTCTCTGCAGGTGCTAATTTTTCAAGGAGAAAAGTGTTCAGCCTGAGCAAACATGACTAATAATTGTGAGAGGTTTATTTGCAAACAGACAAGTGTTGGCAGCACAGAATCCAAAGCAGAAATTATTACGTTAGGGAAGTGCTATGGGATTTGGGTCTATAAATGTTTTCCTCACAGACCCAGATCTTTCTTCTAATATATATATTTGGAATTTCAACATTGTATTTATTTGTAAGACAATTAACACTGTATATTAAACTATCTCTCTTTAATGTTGTATTTTAATTGTGCTTCTCCCCTCTTCTACATAATGATAAATAATGACTCTGAAACATAAAAGGTTGCTTAGGTAGTGAATTCAACATCCCCTCAACACATTTTTCTTCTTGCACTCATAATTATTTAAAGTACTTATTTAATTAACTGGCTCGACTAAAATTGAACTCCCTGAAGGCACAGACCATGCCATTTCATCTTGTATTCCCACTGTCTGACACAGTGCCTGACACATAAGAGGTGTTTACAAAACATTTAATGAATAAACTATGATGTTATTTTCACTATTTGTTCAATATGTGTTTCCTTTACATGTTTAAAAGTCTTCTCATCAAGTGTGGTATGTAGGATAATTCTCCCTTAGCAAATACTCACCTTGTCCAATCATGTAAATAACGAACATGTTTTCCATTAAGAATATCAAACTAGAATTCTTCAATGATTATTTATGAGCCTGGTCAATGGTAAAAACTGATCATCTTAGTTATTATATACTATGTTCTCAGGATATGGGATACCATAATAATTTTAGTTAACATAATTGTCTTAGAGCTAAGAGGGAGTTTAGATGTCGCATCTTCCAAAGAGGGATAATTAAGGTAAAGAAAGGTAAAAAGCTTGTCTAGTAACGTTGGTAGGTTCTAGTTTTCAGTTATGGGTTGTTTGATTATATATTTTTAAAAATTTGGTGGGATTTCAAGAATCTTTTTTGAGCATTAAGATCAAGCACAGAAATATCATAATTGCTTTTATTATCCAATTTATTCTTCAAGAATTAGTCTTTACTTTCATTAATTCAGGTGGAATACTCCTTTTATAGAGCCCTGGGATTTGAGGTCATTATGGTTTCTTTGTACACTGGCATCCTATGCAGTTATACAACTGGTTCATAAATGGATTATGTGCTTTCGTTTACTATGCTGTATTTAAAGCATTTAGTTTGTGTATAATTCACTTTCATGTTGGAAGTGATATAATTGTATGTTACAGAATTCAAATGAAAATTTTCTCAACTTTGAATTTGTACTAATTCAAACTTAAATGTTTTCATCTTGAATATTTTCTACTTTCTGAACTTATCATCTAAACTTCTACTTCTTTGTGGTTTGCATTTGTCTTTTTCTTTTTTTAAACAGTTGACACATTAAAAAATATCACCATTATACACATATCTGAAAGCTGTATACATGGCAAGACTGGAGTCATTATTTTCATTTTTTAAAATTAATTGTTTTAGTAATTTTTATTTCTAAGTCAATTGTTTGGAATGCTGATCACAGACACAGAGAAATCCAATTTTAAATGTGGTCTATATCCATACTGAGCACTATTAGTGTCATAGGTACATTATGGGTTAAATAGAATTTTTTGAGTTATTTTCAAATTTTATTATAATTTCAATAAAAAAACATTTTTAATTCTAACACAGAACTTGAAGAAAACATCCCCTTTCTGCAGTACTGGTGGTTTGCTAAGTGGCAAGAAAGGCTGTAGCTATCAGATTAAATACTTCTGGGGCTATTTAATCCCAGAAGTTTATGTATGAATTTATTATATCTCTGTGTCTGAATGAGAGAAGCAACTGGCTATGATTATAGATCTAGATGTTGGGATATAGACTGGAGCAAATTGAGATCAGATATATAAATTGGGAACAAAGGACCTTTATCTCTGTGGCTTACAGATTCTTGACTCAGGCTCCTCCAAATTTCTTCTTTGTACCTACTATGAGCCACTTATTATTCATTATTATTATATTATTGTAATAGTATCATTATTATTGTTGTACTATGTATCTTTGGTGGAGAAGAAGACAGCAGTGTGTAAAGTGAAAAGTAAGTCTCCCTCCAGCCTCATTATCCCATCATTTTACTCCACAGAGGTAATTAGTACTAATAATAGATTCTTGCATATTCTAACAATTTTTTCTGTATCTACAAATATATATTTCATTTAGGTGATATCAATTTCAATTTTTCTTTCTGTATATGCCATTTACAAGTCTAGTGTTAACGAACACTAGATTGCCAGCATCCTGGTTTTAAAGTGTCCTGGAATTTTGATATTCTTAATTTGAATTCCATGAGCAGCAATAGCAGCAGAGTTACTATTGTCCTAAGCCTAGAAGTAGTCCCTAGTTAATCATAATCACCCTCCAGAGAGAAAAGACTTTTTTGTTTTCTTCAGGTAAAATCATTGCATTTCCTAGGGGTAAGGGAGTAATTCATTTATTAGTTTTCCAAACAGGACTGCTAATTTTTCTTAGACACATCCTAGGTGATTGAATTCTCCTGAACTTGGGAATATATCCAATTCTTACTCAAAAAGTTGTTCTGATTGGATCAAATAATTAAGTGGACAGTAAGACTGTGGGAAAAGAAAGATAACTCACAAAGCATCTGCTATTTATCTCCCAGATTGATGAGTACAGCTCTATTAGAAGAATGAGTACTAATTAACTCATTAAACAGTTCCCACTGTGATTCCTCAATGTAATTGTAGGCTAATCTGAAGCTTAGAGATTTAAAATCTAACTGTAGAAGCGTATCATTGCAAGCTATTGATAAAACTTTCAGAGATACTAGAAAAATTTCTTAGGCCATAAAGTAGAAGGGAAGTAATATAAAGCTAAAGGCTCTTGTTGTGTAGAAGATACTTAAAAAAATTTTTTTAGCTAAGTTTCCTGAATGCTAAGTCAGATGACCAATATGAGCTTAAAACTTCATGTTTTGTTAATAAGAGTCTTGATGGCTTGGGAATTTGCATCTGTGTCCAATTCTGAAGAGTTATGTTCCTCAGTGAAAATCTACCTAAGAAGCATGTTCAGCATGTAATCTAATGATAAAGCAAATTTTGTAAACCACATTAAAAAAAGACAATAAAATGAATGTTCTATACCCTGTTGTAAAGCGATTGTTGTATGGATCAGCATGGTGGCCCTGTTTCTTCAGGGAACACATTATGGCATAGATTGGAACCACAAATGCATGTGACCCTACTCCCCAGTCTGCTGTGCAAACCTCAGCATTGTGAAGACTGTCGAGTTATGTGTCACACAATAAGCATAAGTATGATTACTGAGTATATAGCACGTTGTTTGTCAGACTTGGCCAAAATCCCATGGTTGTACATGTCTTAGAGCATAAAAATTACAGCATGCAGCCCAATACTAATTTTTTCAGTAGAGGGAATTCTTAGTTTCCTGAAAAAGATCCGCAGCCTTCTCAGATGACCAGAAGAAGAATGACATTGAAGAGTTTTTAGTTTTTTCTTTCTTTTTTATTTTTAAGACAAGGTATTACTCTGTTACTTGGGCTAGAGTGCAGCAACCTGATCATAGCTCACTGCAGCCTTGAGCATCTGGGCTCAAGCAATCCTCCAGCCTCAGCTTCCCAAGTAGCTGAGATGACTGGTGCATACCACATGCCCAGCTTCTTTTCTTTCTTTTTTCAGAGATTGAATTTTGCTATGTTGCCCATGCTGGTCTCAAACTCTTGACCTCAATGGATCCTTCCACCTCAGCCTCCCAAAGTGCTGAGATTACAGGCATTGAGCCACTGTACTTGGCCTCAGTTTTTATTAGAAGGCCCCACAAATATTGTTAGATGTTTAAAATAAGTTTTCTAAGAGTGATAGACATATAGAGGGCTATCAAAGTTATTTTAGGAGGCAGCATATTAATCTTTTCAGGAACTAGGGCTTGAAAGCAGATAGTCTGATAGTCTAAGATGGTATCACTAACTAGCTCTGTGACTTTGAGAAACGATTTAATCCACTGATTTTTTTTTCATCTGGGTTTGTAAAATATGGATACTTACATCAACCATACAGAGTATTGTTGTGGTACAAAATGCTTGTTAAATGGTACCCATGACTAGTAATATGCATAGTGACAATGAATTTTTCTCTCTTCCTCATAGTATGAGGGATTTCTTCTAGAAATGAGACATTCTTACACTTGTGTCCTAGGGGTTTGCTGTATAGATTATTTCATCACCCAGGTATTAAGCCTCGCACCTATTAGTGATTTTTCCTGATCCTCTTCCTTCTTCCCACCCCTTGCCTTCTGGCAAGCCCCAGTGTCTATTGTTCCCTTCTATGTGTCTGTGTGTTCTCATGATTTAGCTCCCTCTTATAAGTTATGTATCAGGAAAAAAAATTTAAATAAAAACAAAAAAATATAATGGCTTGAATAGAATAAAATTTCTTCTAAAAAGAAAGAAGTGAGACATTCTTATAATGAGGGTTTCTGAATGATGGGATTTTCCGTGAAAATCTTTAAACAAGTGATGTGCATATAGTTTCTTTTTGTTTTTATGTACTTCAGTATTGCTTATTTTAGAATCTAAACTCTTGGAGGCTAAGCCCTGTGTCAGGGGTACCTTTGATTACCTATAATACCAAATATGAGTAGAAAAGTGTGGTCTATTATGTGGCCTAAATGACCCTTAATGCATTCACATTTTATTGAAGGCTTAAAGGTGTTTCCATACAGTGTTGACATAACTGATTGAAAAGTGACCAATTTAGGTAAATCTGGCTCTTATAAAATGGCTGTAGTTTTGCAGCATTCTTTTCTCCCTCTGTCAATGTAGAGAAGGACTGATCCATTTATCAGTGGCTGGCTGGCACTGTATGCAGAACCTTTGTTAGTTCCAATTCAGTTTGGCAACAAACATCCAGGACTTACTTATTTTTCATCTTCTAAAAATAAGTCGATGTTTCTGAGATGTTTTCAAATGAATAAATACTATACTAAATTTACAGTGACTGCTCATTATTCAACAAAAGAGAAAAAAAGTAAAAATTGAGCATGGTGATAAATTTGCCACGAATCATGAAACTCTTCACAATCCTCTCTTCTCTGCTCATGTACAGTCTATTTTTTCTTATTTATTTCTCTTCTCTCCAAGAACATCGCCCCATCCTTATTTTAATATCATTCTAAACATGTATGATTATATATAGTTTCTAGAAAACAGTTGATGCTCAATAATTGTTTTTTTTGGGAGAAGAGTCTCCTGGCTGCTGAGTGACACTATGTCCTAACCAGTGTGCTCAATGACGTCAAATCGTTTCTCATTCCACCAGCATTTGAAAATTCCTGTTTTTCACTCTTTTACCTTGTGAAAGAAGTTTTAAAACTTTTTGTGTTTTCTTTAAAAGACTGTCTAATATTTTTGAAATTCTTTACTTTTAATTTTGAGAATTCACAATGGTATATGGAATTGAGCGCATGAGTGTGCATATGTGTGTGTTTTTAAAAAGAATAGAATTTATAGCTCTAATATATAGTTGCACTACTAATGAACCATTTTTTTCTATTGTCACTATCTAGTCCATAGAAAATATAATTACCTGTATAATGATTGCTAATAAGGAAACTGTTGCAATGCCCTTGACTATAAATGTATAAGTAGGAATTGAAATAAAATGTTTACTTTAGTGTCCCCCACATATAGTCACCATTCAAAATGCCACTGAATATAAATAATACCTTTCTAATATAAAAAATTAAAAATGCATTGTTTTGAAGTGTATCTATATTAAATACATTGCTTGGTATGCTTAAGGAAATATTCTTTAATACAAATATTATGTAGCAGAAAGTAGACACAAAGTCCTGCTTTAATTCCATAAATTTAAACATTATGTAGTCTGTGTTATGATTAGAAGACATGGATGACATTTGCTTTTGTATGATGAACAAATCATAATGCACAACTATAAAGATAGACTGAAATTTACAAAGGAGAAACAGAAATTCTATGAAAAAAGATCAATACCTCTTATAACTAGGGAAGTATAAGTTAAATTACCAATGGTACAGTGAATTTTAATGCCTGATACTAGGTAAAGGGCAGAGTAAGATAACTATCACACTATATATGGGAATATAAATTGGTACAAGTTTTTTGGAGAGTATTTGGGAAGGTCCTTCCGGAGGCTTGAAGTATGCCTAAATTACCAGATAAATGATTGAAGATTTACCTTTACACTGGAAATAACAAAAATGTTCAATAATAGTTTGCTAGTTAAACCCCATTTATTTATTCTTTCATTCAATAAATACTTTGTCTGTACTTAACATGTGCCAAGCAGTGTTGGGGTCTCTGGGGTTATAGCTGGGAACAAATGATTTGTATATGATTACATAATTAGAGTATAATCACAGAGATTATATGGGACTGTTGGTCATATGGTTTAACTTTATAGGAAACTGCCTATTTTGCGAAGTGATTATACCAATTTGCATTCCTATCAGCAATGCATGAGAGTTCTAGTTGCTCTGTATTCTCTTCAACATATTCTATTACTAGTCTTTATCATTTTTACCATTCTGACTGGTATGTAGTAGTATCTAAATGTGATTTTAGTTTCTATTAAACTGGTTACTAATGATTTTGATAATTGTTTTTGTTCTAATTAGTCATTAATATACTATTTAATAAAGTGAGTTTTGGGCTGACTTGTATTCTTTTAAAATTCCTACATTGAAGTTCCCAGTACCTCAAAATGTGACTGTATTTGGGGACAGTGTCTTTAAAGAGGTAATTAAGTTAAAATGAAGTTATTAGAGTGGCTCCTAATCTAGTATGACTAGTATCCTTACAATAAGAGGAAATTTGGACACAGATATACACAGAGGGAAGACCATGTGAAGATATAGAGAGAAGATAGCTATCTATAGGCAAGCACAGAGGCTCCAAAAGAAATCAACCCGGCCGACATCTTAATCTTGAACTTTCAATATCCAGCACTTTAAGAAAATAAATTATTGTTTAAGCTACCCAGTCTATGGTACTTTGTTACAGCACCTCTAGAAAGTGAATGCAAAGGACCTTCAAACTTTTTGCTCATTTTAAATTAGGTTGCTGGTTTATTTATTGAGTTATAAGTATTCTTTATATAAAGAAT